>JAFREQ010000017.1:4952500-5250000 GCA_025331565.1 Holacanthus passer
GGATGATGAGAACGGAGGGATGATGAGAACTGAGCAGCCTTTAAACAACAAAAGAGAAAAAAGGGTTAGTGTGATTCAGCAGCAGTTTTTTTTAATGATTCAAACTTAATGACAACATGTTCAGAACTGTCTTTAAATCCTTTAATATGGAGGAACTCTAATGACTCCTGGTGCTCGGTGTGTATCCGCAGCCGTAGTCAAGATTCACAGGCTAATTAATGGTGCCGTGTCAAAATGTCATTGTTGCTGTGAATCAGGTTCAGCAGGAAGTTACATGGTGCTAATCAGCTCACACAGAAAACACATCTGACATCAGCTGTTCTGACCGTGTGGTGCGTTGTGATATGTTTTAAACCTTTTTGTGTACTGTGTATAAAACCTGCATCGTCCTCAGTGTTTGGCTTAGCTTCCATTTTCCATTCAATCATTTTACATTTGTCTCGCTAAATGCAGCTTACTGGGGAGAAACATACTGTGTTAGCAGGTGTATTTATGTGTCTCCTACATGTGAGACGCTGTATTATCTCAGCACTGACCCTGACTGATAGATGTCGTTAGCACATTGCCAACAAGATGCATGTAATAAATAGAAACTGCTGCACGAGGTGATTTGCACAGAATCTACAGTGAATATCTGCTGCCACAGAAAAACATGTTAATGTCCTGATGCATGCTGGTCCACCTGTTGGCTGTGATTTAAACAATAAGGAATGTCCAAATAATTGATCTAATATCTCGAAATATTTAATCAAAGTATGGAGTCAAAGTGACTGATGACTGAACTGTGTGTGTACAGATAATCTCTCTTTCATAAAGACACACAGGACATGAGCGCTCTCCACTACATTTATCTGACAGTTATAGTTACTAGTTACTTTGAAAATAAGCAGGGATCAGTCTTCGGGGAAATTGTCAAACGCCAGTACGGCCATGTCGTGAATGAAAGCAGTAACATTGCAGGAGGAAGCAGGTAACAAGTCACATCCATCTGACCAAAGGTGGAGCAAGTCAACCAATCACATTACACACATTACAAGAGCAACAGATAAAAACAGCTCCTCAATATGTTCCTGAAAATAATCAAAGACGTCTTCGGCTGCATGCACGTCCATCCAGCCTGGCGCCGTCCTCTTCTTCTGTGGCATGTCATGGCAGTTGGCATCGCCACCATCTGCTGGACTGTCCCATCCTCCGTCCATCGCCGCGGCATGTGTGGAAAGGTGCAAGTCAGAAATATTCCTGAGTGTAGCTGCAGGTGTGACGAGTGAAAATCACAGCAGCGTGTAAAGGTCATCCCAGTAATTTACTGTGTGAAAGAGGTCGTGTGTCAGCAGAGCGCCACATCACACATATGACGGTAATAGGTTTAAATTCACCTTTCACTCCCGGTCACCACCTCAATGAATTCATAGGAACAGACCTATCAGCACCAGCAATCTTTGTTTAATGCAGTGTTCAAATGGCTGTTTGATGAGTGAAGGGTCGCCGTCACAGGATAATGAAGGCTCTTACTGTAACATGTGTGATGGGAGAGGAGAGCCATCGACAGAGAGAAGAGAGGGAGGAGGGAGTGTCATGATAATGTGTGTGTGTGTGTGTGTGAGACTGTAGAGAGATGTGATGTAATATTACACAAACAGATGCAGACGACTAATCTACAGTCTGATCGCTCTGCTCACTCACACGTGTTCTCTGTGTTTGTTTCACAATAAAAACAAAGGAACTTTCCACAGATGAAGTGATAGAAACAGCAGAGATCTTTCATACTGTGGATCAGTCAGTCTCATGTTGCTGCTCATTTTGTGGTGAACTGACCCTTTAAATGGTCTCAATAATGCAAAACAGCAGAATGTGTGAAAGACAAGTGTGTGTATTTGTGTGTGTGTGTGTGTGTGTGTGTGTTCGGCTTGATGTGCCCTTGGCCCCACTGCTGCACTGTTTTCACTCTCCAGGGAAGTTTGTGTTGTGTGTGTGTGTGTGTGTGTGTGTGTGTGTGTCTCTCTCTCTCTCTCTCTCTCTCTCTCTCTCCCTCTCCCCCTCCCACCCCACCACACCCCTCCCCGTGATCGATTGCCCCACAGAACCTGCCCTGGTTGCCATGGCAACACGCTGCGCCTGTACTCTGACTGACGACTTTGAACACGTTCATGACCTCGATCCACATCGTTCGTCCATCCCACCTTCCTCCTCCTCTTTATTACCCCTCGCCTCACTCCTCCAACAGTCACCCCCCTTTTATTCCTCCATCACGTCTTCTGCCCTTTCGATCCCTCCTTTTATCTCTCACCCCACACACTCTCCTTTCGCTTTGATTATTTTTCCATCATTCCTTTGGCTCCATCACTCTTTCTATCCCTCATTTTATCCTCCTCTCACCTCTTTTAATCAACCCTTCATCCCTCCTTCAGTCCCTCCTTTTACGTCTCCTTACCCCCCGTCTGCCTCTCCTATCACCTTCTTATTCTTCCTTCTATCCCTCCTTCTGTCCTTCTGTCCTTCTTCCTACATCTCATTGCCTCTTTTATCCCTTCCTCTACCCCTCCATAACTCATTATATCCCTCCATCACTCCTTTCACTCCTCCAACACATCCCTCCCTTTACACTCTCCTCCCTCCTCTCTTTGCACAACCGTCCTGTTTCACTTCCACTCCTCCAACTCTATCTCTATTCCTCTTTCTCTCCTTCATCTTCCCTCCTTTCCTTCTCCTTCCATCTCTCTCTCCTTCCCGTTCATCCATCACTCCTCCTGTGTTTTCATCATCCCCATTTCACAGAAAAAGCTTGTGCAAAATGATCATCTGTAAAAACTCAGACTGTTTAAAACAAATCATAGATGTATTTTAAATGGAGACATTTGTGTCTTGTTCTGTGCTTTTGATTCGTTTACTTTTGTTTGATGATGCTTTTAATCATCATATTTTTCCACCAACACTTCAGTTAAATTATTGATATTTTTTTTAAAGGGAGTCAATCCAGCGTCAGTCGAGGTGAGTTGATTAAAACAAACCAAAGTCGAGCTGATGTGATGTGAGAATCACGGTGGAGTCGATCAGACTCAGCTCAGCTCACCTTTGCTTCGTATCCCTTTTCATTTGGAGGCTTGACTGAGACTCTTTACAGCAACGAGGGAAATGAAACAATACAGTGAAACAGATCATTAAACAGGAGATGAGTGTGGAGACGACGTGAAATTAATACGACACCTACATGTAACTAAGGACGTCCACAAAAACACAGTGTGAATGTCACATAATTAAAATGTGTTTCTAAGTGGTTGAATCTGGTTGCTGTTGTTCATGCTGAAAGAAAAACTCAGCAGTGATACGTGTCTGAAAGTTTTACATCTTGAGAGGAAGACACTTTTTTTATCTGTCACCTGAACTCATTTACATTATTATCATCATTACATTATTTTACGTTATTTTCAACGTGGAAGTCAACGCAGTGTCCGAACAAGGACGACCGACACAGACAGACCCCTGTGGACGGACGACATGCTGCGTGTTTCATCCCGACCACATGATTCTGGTTTCATTCCCGTGGATGTTGTTGGCAGAAGCGTCCTGTTGTGTTCAGGAGATACAGAAAGCAAACAGGCAGAACAAACATGTTGCACAAATCCAAACTGAAAGCACAGAATCTAAATATCAAACTTTCCGTGTCAAAATATTTGTTGTCTCTGCACGAGGGGTCAGTTTCGCCAAAGGTGACATTTTGTTCTGGAACGCAGCAGCAGGACGCCGTCAGTTTTCATCATTATGACAGAAACAGACAGAAGAGAAAATGTGCAGAAATAGAGAGAATAGAAGTAAAGAAGGAAAAGGCAACAGGATGATTTTTTTAGGTGCCTAATGTTTGAAACAGAAGGAGGCGGCAGGTGCTTTTCTGCTCACAAATGGACGGATGGAGGGAGGGATGAAGCGTGAGTGGAAGAGAGAGGTAGAAGATTAAGGACCGATGCACATGACAGGGTTCAGTCCATCTGTCCATCCTTTGGTTTCACGCTGAGGTTTCAATCTCACCAGTTGGCGTCGTTACATACTTACACACACACACACACACACACACACACACACACACACACACACACACACACACACACACACTGCTGTAGAGATATGCAAGACAGAGAGCCAACACAGAGAAAACACTCATCCCAAAACAGAATCAAGTGTTTACACACAAATACAACATCAGTCGCCTTCTGTCACAGTGTGTGTGTGTGTGTGTGTGTGTGTGTGTGTGTGTGTGTGTGTGATTGACAGCGAACAAGGAGAGTGACATTTGGTGAACAGTCTCGGCTTTGCATGATTCATATAAACACAAGCACAAACAAACAAATAGAAACCTTGTGATGTTTTTCTGGAGGCCGTCGCTGTGACTCGTTCCTTTCTCCTCTTTTCCTTTACTCTCTCTTCCCATCGCTGTCTCTCCACCTCCGTTTTCACTTTTTCTACCTCTCTCTTCCTTCGAATGTCATTGTGCATCTTTCTCCTTGTTCTCAGCCTCATTCCAGTTTTTCTTTCACACTCTTTTCTTTTTCTTCATCTCTTTCTCCATCTTCTAAATTCCCCTCCTCCTTTCCCAAGGTCAAGGTAAAGGTCAGTATTATTGCTTCTTGTAAGAGAAAACTGCTGCGGATTTTTAAAAATGGCCTGAACTAAAATAAACCAATGAATCAGTCACGTCGATCAAGACCATGATTCCTAATTCTCTCTTCGTTGTTTTTCATCTGCTCTCTGTCGTCCATTCATTTTTCCAGCTCCATCGATCTCATCGATCCACCGACGTCCTCTCTCTTCCTCATCTTCAAATTTATCTCCTTTCTTTCTTCCTCTTCTTGTCCTTCTCCTGCTCTGTCCGTCTTTCTTTCCTAACTTTCTCTTCTTCTTCACCGCCTGTTCTCTGTGCTCCGCTGACTCACTGCAGTTTGTCAGGGTCTCCACCGAATCACCTTCAGTTCTTTATTCCTCTTATGTCTGTTTATCAAAGCGAAAAACTCTTTGAGCAACAAGCTGTGGGATGAAAACAGTCTGTTATGTGAAGTTAGGATTTTAAATTTATTTTCAGTTTGTCACAAACTAATTTTCTCTCTCTTTGTCCACTCTCTCTCTCCCCCTGCAGGTGAGCTAGTCACACCACCCTCAGCTCTACCCAGAGCCTCCCCCTCCCACCTCCCTCTTCCTCAGCCTGATCCCGTCATCCTCTTCCTCACCCTTTCCTCCCGCTCCTCGTGGGAAACACACGCCGCCATGTCTCTCTTGGCCTCTCCCGCCCCCTTCCTCTTCCTCCTCCTCCTCTTCCTCCTCCCGCTGCCTCCCTGCCAGCCGGAGTCCCAGCGCAGCGAGCCCAGCAGAGAGCCCGACCTGCGGGGGGTCTCGCCCTCCATGTTCCCCTCCTCCTTCCCGCCTTCCATGTCTTATAGTAACAGCAACACGTCTGGCACTAGAGACAAGTGTGCGGAGGTGCCGGTGTGCAGACCCGGCATCCTGCTGCCCGTCTGGCAGCCCAACCGGCCCGGGCTGGGCGACCAGGTGGCCAGAGCCGTGGTCTACTTTGTGTCGCTCATGTACATGTTCCTGGGAGTGTCCATCATCGCCGATCGCTTCATGGCGTCCATAGAGGTCATCACGTCACAGGTGAGAACTAGTGAATAGAGAAATACCTCGGGGGTGTGGTTAAGTAGGAAGTAGTGGGGTGGGATCATAGTCATTCTCCTTCTCCAAGGGAAACATGTCAGAATCAAAAAAAGCATCGCGTCCATAAAGCCTGAAAAGTTTTCTGAATATTGTTGTGTTTTTTTATTCTCAGTTGTGCATAAATCATTCAGTGGTGCTTGTTATTTTCAAGGTTAATGAGTGTGTTTGATGACCACTGAGCAAGTGAAGCTGGCTTTACTGCAGGCCAGTCCTGATCAGTGTAATATCACAGTGTAAATGACCCTCAGCTGTTTTCAGAGACTGACACAGGAAGTGTTGGGTTTGTGTTAACAGCATCGTGCAGGAACAGACATTTAACAGGCAGAAAACAGGGAAGCTTTGTATT
The DNA here is from genome assembly GCA_025331565.1 of Holacanthus passer. Taxonomy (NCBI): domain Eukaryota; kingdom Metazoa; phylum Chordata; class Actinopteri; family Pomacanthidae; genus Holacanthus; species Holacanthus passer. The sequence goes on from JAFREQ010000017.1 coordinate 4,958,547, forward strand.
AAAATACAAGCAAATTAGAAATACAGGCCTGTCTCTAATATAAACCTGCTTCAAATAAAGGCCACTGCTGAGGAAATATGGTGGATGGAGATGCATAAGAAAGGAAGAGCAGTTTCTGTGCTCTCATGTGAAAATGTGCCAAAAAATGTTGAGAGGTGGAGACAGAGAGAGAGAAAGAAAGAAGAGGTAATATAGATGAAAACAGAAGACAAGTGGTGTTGGGGAGTGTGAGGAGAAATGAAAGAGTTAATGGAGGAAAGAGTGGGTTCATCTATCCCCTTCAAGACCAATGTAAATGAATGTCCTGGTGTGTATCCCACAATCCATCACTGTGGCAGCTCCAACAACACCTCTGCTGGCAGAGGGTTGGTTTGTTGTATCTGTGTGTGTGTGTGTGTGTGTGTGTGTGTGTGTGTGTGTGTGTGTGTGTGTGTATGTGGTTCATGGTTCTCCATCTGAGAGCTCAGACAACAAACTGTTTCCAGTGGACACTAAAAAGTGATGAACATGGTTGGGACATGATTTGTCCAGAGCGTTAATGTACAGTCCATCAACACAGTGTGTGTGTGTGTGTGTGTGTATTTGGGTCAACAGGAGAAGGAGGTGACCATCACGATGCCTAACGGGGAAACATCAGTGGCAACGGTGCGAATCTGGAACGAGACAGTGTCCAACCTGACGCTCATGGCTCTGGGCTCCAGCGCTCCAGAGATCCTGCTGTCTGTTATAGAGGTACACACACACACACACACACACACACACACTCCACCATGTCTTTCTGTTAGAGGAGTTTCTGTGGATTCATTGATGCCGACAGCTCACCCTTCCTGCTCCTCCTTCCTCTCGCCTCCTCTTCCCTGCTCCTTCCATCTTCATCAGATGCTCTGTAACATCTTTTGACTGGCAGAGCAATGAGTGCAAATCAGTGTTTTTCAAATTACTCTTGAAAAGAAACTCTGTCTGTTCAATACAACATCTGCCTCTTCCCTCCCACACTCTCCAGGTGTGTGGTCACGACTTTAAGGCCGGTGAGTTGGGACCAGGAACCATCGTCGGCAGCGCCGCCTTCAACATGTTTGTGATCATCGGGATCTGCGTGTGGACGATCCCCAACGGCGAGACCCGCAAGATCAAGCACCTCAGGGTGTTCTTCATCACCGCCTTCTGGAGCATCTTCGCCTACATCTGGCTCTACCTCATCCTGTCTGTCATGTCGCCAGGCGTCGTGGAGGTGAGACAGACTCGTACCGTTTACGCACCGAGATTAGTGCATATGTGCTGGTTTTTTAAACGTGAGTAAACCTGCTAAAAAAAAAAAAAAGAGCAGCTGATTTCTTTGTCATTTCTCATTTTTTATCCTTTACCTCAGCTTCCCAGTAAAAACAATAAATACTCTTCAACATGTGTGACATCATCACGCTGGAAACCTGCTCTGTGTGTGTGTTCCAGGTGTGGGAGGCCCTGGTCACCCTGCTCTACTTCCCGGTGTGCGTCATCCTGGCGTGGATCGCCGACCGACGCCTGCTCTTCTACAAGTACATGGGCAAGCGTTACCGCGCCGACAAGCGCCACGGGATCGTCGTGGAGACCGAGGGAGACTTGACGCCCAACAAGGGCGGGATGGAGATGATGATAGACGGCAAGTTCCCGCCACGAGGGGGCGCCGTGGTCCCTGCCGAGAACTGCGGGGACGGAACTCAGGACGGCACGGCCAATAACATCGCTGCGGCAGCGGGCACCATCCCCAACTCCAACAGCACGATGGTCAACATGGAGAACAGCAAGGAGCTGGACGAGAGCCGCAAAGAGGTGAGACGGAGGGAGAGCTATGAAGCAGACAAAGTTCTCACCAGCAGGGTTTTTATCACAGGACGACTTTTCCAAGCAAACAGTGTGTTGGGTCTTTTCCTCCTTCAGAGTCAGACCTGGCAGGTAAACACTGTCTGTCACGTCTTAATGCTCATAACTTCCTCTTTTGGCTGCTTGCTCACAGGCCGGGCCCCAAACAACCCGGCATGGAGAACTGCAGATTTGATTTGGAAAAGGCTTTTTACTCCAGATCGTGACGCAGCCCTGCCTGTTTATTCAGGCTCGGGGCTGGCAACTTGGAACGCACCGGCTCGTGCATCCGGGTGAGCCGGCCAGGATTCAGACTGGGGATCGAACCACCAGTCCTCCGAACAGTACAGCTGCCCCCATGTCTTCACACTCATGACACTCCAACCCAGAGAAACTCCAACTGTCCCACTGGTTGGTGCAGAACATCTCATGTGAAATGATAAAGAGAGTTTTTAATTCACATACTGTCGCTGGAACAGAACTCGTTCAGAGACGCTGTCATCACTGCAGACTGTGCTCTGTTATAATCACTCTGTAATCTCAGGTTTTTTATTGGCGAAAAAGTCAGTTAACATTGAAAAACAGTTTCTACTGTCGTGATTATGACGTGATTGAAGTGCAAAATAATGGTTAAGTTTCTCTGCAGGACACTTTGAAAGCTGCTGATGAAACGATGGCGCCGTTTCCAGCTGTGATGAATGGTTTAGATTTCTGTTCCCTAAAGTGATGCCTGCTTTGTTCTGCTTTGTTCTGTATTTTGTGATACCATTTAACGTTTTACCTCTTTATGTGATTGTTGCGGTTTCACAGAAAACAGCTGCAGATTATATTATACACATTTACACACATTTAATACGCTGCTCAAGAGATTTTAATTTCTTTTACGATTGAGGAGAAGAAGAGTCAAGTTTAAGAGGTAAAGACAGGATGGAGAGATGAACCTGTGGAGACAGACAGACAAAGATGGAAATACGATAATGAGGGTCGGAGAGGTCGAGGACAAACGAGACGCAGAGAGACAAACATTGACATGAAGACGTGAGGAGGACAGGAGGAAAGAGCTGAAGGGGGATTAGAGACAGCAGCTCGTGTCTGAAGTGGACACTTCAGACGGGCGGCAGGATTGTTTCTCATCCTCACTGATTTGCATTTTCTTTTTCTGATTGTCGGTTAAGTTTCACACTACATTTGATTTACACCTGTCTGAAAAAACAAAATCTTTTTGGGCTCATATGATGATTAGTGATGTACCAATACCAACAACCATATTGACTCTGGGACGTCAGACAGGTAACTTTATTTCTGAACTTTTAAGGGATGAAATTTTTGTTCTTTTTTTCCACTTGTCACTAAAATCTTTTTACAAGTTGTTGAAACCTGCAGGTGCTGTGTCCAAATGGTTTCAAAATATTTTCAACAACAAATTTTTTCAGTCCACAGATGAAACCAAGCAGAACAGAAGTCATAACATCACAGTCTTTAGACGGTCGGCCGTTTTAGGAAGTGAGGAAATGAGGAGAATCTGAGCACTTCTGCCGTCAGCGTTTGTGTGAACAACCCCGGCTGCTGTCTGTGACTGAAGGTATTTTAATCACCAGCTCGTCCTCTCGTGTCTCCGCCAGGTCATTCGTATCCTGAAGGAGCTGAAGCAGAAATATCCCGACAAAGAGCTGGACCAGCTGGTGGAGCTGGCCAACTACTACGCCCTGCTGCACCAACAGAAGAGCAGAGCCTTCTACCGCATACAGGTAACACACACACACACACACACACACACACACATTATTCATAGATATTCCCTGAAGTGAACACACAAGGTTGTCCAGACCCACAAAAGGACATAAAGTAGTTCAAGGACTTTTTACACTGAATGTCTGTGTTTCTCTGTTCATGCAGCTCATTTGAGAATCAGCTCAGGATAAAACAGGACAAAGGATTTATGAGCATGAAAGAAAGTTTAAACAGCAACCGTAACACTTGTTTTTCCATATCCATTCAGAGTCAACCGTTACATTAAAGACCTTTCTTTCTACTCCTTGATGTGAAATAAAGTGATAAGAAATGTGAAGGACAACGTGACCACTTCGTGTCTTTGAACCTCTCGTCCTGTCCGTCTCCCTCGAGGCGACTCGTATGATGATCGGAGCCGGAAACGTCCTGAAGAGGCACGCGGCCGATCACGCTCGCCGCACGGTGGTGACCGACGAGGAGGCGCCAGAAGAAGACGACCTGGGGATATGCAGCCGCATCTCGTTTGAAAGTGCCCACAGTCAGTGCATGGAGAACTGCGGCGTTCTGACTCTGACCGTGGTCTGTCAAGGTAGTGACATGAATAAATCATAAGCTAATATTGAGCTCTCATGAATAAGTTAGATGAAGCTAAGACTGGTGTGTTAATAAAGTATAATATCTATCTTTTCTTCAAATTGATGCTCACATTTGAACTCAGTTTCTTTTATCTGGTTCAGTTTTATTCTCTGAGCTTCATTAACTGAACGTGAAGCAACAAGCTAAAGCTACTGGCCTGTTCTTTAATTATTCTATTAAAGCACTGACAAAGAAAGTGTGTGTTTAAATTTCACATCGACACACTTTTGCACAGAAACAGAAAGAGCCAATTTTCTTGTAAAAATGAATCTGTAACAAGTGAAAGTCCTACATTCATAAATAGTTCAGTTTCATCTATAACAACATAATATACATTTGATTTAAGAGTTTTTCTTTTCTCAGGATGTAAAAATCTGACGGGGTTTGTCATGTTCTTAATCCAGAATCTTTTCATTTAACTAAAGATGACATCTTATTTTAATGACGCTAAAAGGTTAGTTCCAGGTTCTTATACACAGGTGCGAGTGTTCGTTTGTTTCATCTCTGCTGTTTAGGAGGTCTGGGAGAAAACACCTTCTATGTGGACTACAGGACCGAGGACGGTTCAGCCAATGCCGGATCCGATTACGAGTACAGTGAAGGAACACTGGTGTTCAAACCTGGAGAGACTCACAGAGAGATAAAGGTGAGTAAAGAGAAGAGGGGGGGCTTCGACAGTAAGTCACTGGTAACGGGTGAATTCAAGTTTGTAGGCAATGAGGTGAGACTTGTGGGAAAATGTAGCCTAAAATAAACATTATGAAACAGGAGATTTGTCACCTGATCACAGAAAGCTCTCAGCTAAAGTTGTTTTTGTTGAAAGATTGGAAATAGAAGTGATGCATGGAATAAAAACGTTCCAGCCTCTGAGCCTCTGTGGCTGGATTTACACACAGGAAGTCACCAGCTTCAGTTTCACCAGAAACAAATGTGGTGCCGGAGGAGTTGTGGCCGCTGTTCCCGTGTGGAGCTGCATGAACGGGCTGCAGGCGTCTGGATAAGCTGCAGTGTGGCTGTGAAATCTGGAGAGATGTTCGAGGAGATCAGAGCAAGATGAGGGGATGATGAGATAAATGATGAGAGTCCCAGCAGGAGACAGAGGAGGAGAGGAAAAACATGTTGAAATTCAAGGACAGAAAAATGCGCTGCTACAAGTCGAACTACGACTAATGGCTGCTCCGCGTTAGCTACGACTTCAGTGTTTGAACCAGAGAGACACAAACATTTTAGTTGTTCTGCAGTGAAGGAAAAGGAAACGACTTTTGTGTTACATGCTGTTCTTCTGAATTCGAATCTGAATTTTACAATTTCTTAAAACTCACTATGTGTATAAAATATGGACTGAATTTAAATAGTGCTTTTCTAATCTTACCAACATCTCAAAGCACTTTACAAGCAAGCCAGCATTCACCCATTCACACACTTCCTGGAGGCAGATTGTACGGATCGATGCTCTGAACACACACGCAGACCTCGGTGGCACAGCCGTTCATCTCGCCCAAGGACACTTCGACATCCAGGCAGAAGGTCGAACTGCTGCAGTCACTCAGCTTCAGGTTCATGTCCGTCAGTCCTCACCTGCATTCATCATGCCAGTGATCACAGGCAGAGCGTAAACACAATGTCCCCATGACTGTTTCAGACCTCATATTTACTACAACAGCATATTCATTCTGAACATCCTGAACATGCAAACTCTCAGTGAGATTTAAGGTGGTCATCAGTCTGCTCGTTACATCACCAAGATGACCTTCATCAAGGCACTTTCCATTTTGTTCAGTTCACTGTCTTTCATTACAGATGTTCCCAGACGTTTTACTCTGCAGTCTGAACTTGGGATCAAACAACATAGTAAAGTTTTTTTAATGAAAGACCGATACATTACTTTTACGGCGCTCTCTGCTGTGTGAATTAAAAGCATATAGGATTATTGCAGGAGGTAAAGACGAATAATCTCTCCTCAGATTCAAGGTTTGATGAAAGATCAAAAGAAGTGTGAGGGCTGGATGAGAGGAGAGTGGTGCCATCGCCTGAAGAGTCACATAAAAGAAGCACGGGGAGGACGGGACATTAAAAAAACACAGTAGAAATTGGCCCATCTATCATGAGTGAATGGCTGCAGAGGCGCTGAGTGAGTACATTACAAAGGTCAGTGTCATCCATTTGAACAGCACACAAGTGGATTTCATCGATCAGCGTGCCAGGAACGAGCAGCAGGAAACCAATTAAACTTGAATAGTGAAGTGCCCGTTTAAAACGTGCGCTCGGCCGCCGTGTGGCCGCTCGCAGCTTCTTCAACTTCACACACGACACCGCGCTTCCTGGGTCTGTTCGACTTCACAGCGAACATGACAAACTGGCTGCTTTCAGATGTCACATCAAAACTAATCAAAGGCTAGTTTCAGTTGCCTTTTGTCATCCACATTAACAGTTCAGCTGTATGTTGCAAATAAATAACTCAAGCTCAAGTCTGACTGAATCCCAGGATGCTTGTGATGTCTCGGAGTAAACAACAGAACTTTCCTTCTTCACAATGTGTGGAAGGTTGTGCATGAAAGGAAACTTAAATGAGCTGTCAGCTGATTGAGCGAAGGTCAGAGCTGCGTGGTCAGATTGACCCCGTCAGTAACAGTCGGAGACAGTCTGTTATGCTGGTTGTCTTTCATCAGTAAGTGAGTGGTGGTTTGATGGTTTTGAGAAGCAGTGTTTCCAGCCTGTTCGACCTCTTGGGTGTGGTCAGTAGTGTGCTTTTCTTTACACCTGGAACCACAGTCAACAGTGATGTCACAGAGTCCTGAGGTACACCTGAGCATCACTGCAGCCAGGTGAGCGGCGACGCTCAGGTGGAGGGTGAACACGCGTCTCCTCCATCTTTGTATGTGGCATCGTGGCTGGACTCCATCCAGAACGCGTCGAAGCCTGAACACATGGCAGGATGTGGTCCGGCTCATCGGATCACGGTGCCAACCTAACCTGATTTGGAAGCGCCCACCTGTCAGCTGATGTGCGGTGGCGTGATCAGATGATCAGGATCTCATACACAGGAGATGAGTTTATGTGTCGGCTGCTCTCAATATTCAGCACAGCATCCAGACCAGGGTCATTATCAGCTCACTTTAAATTCAGAACATAACGTGAAACTGCAGCTCACATAATAATCACATGAGTTTGGGATCTTTCTCTGGCAGCAAGTTGTGTGTAGTGAATATCGTGCTTGTACGCTGAGACTTAAATAACTGAAAATCACAAATGACTGATTTTGAATCCGACTTTGACCGAGTCACATCTTCGTTTTAGCCCTTCATTCTGTTTTCCTCACTCACTTTCTCTCGCTCTCTGAAATTCTTTTTCAAATGCATTTGGTCACCAAAGTGTCAGGAATGGACCTGATGCTGATGAAAACATCTCTTTTAGTGTTTTAGTGCCAGAAGGTTCCAGGTTCTGATCGCTCCTGCCAGACGATACTGACCTTCTGTCTCTGTGTCTCTGCAGGTCGGTATAATCGACGACGACATATTCGAAGAGGACGAGCATTTCTTCGTGCGCCTGCTGAATCTGCGAGTCGGCGACGCTGAGGGGATGTTCGAGAGCGACGAGGTGGGCGCCGCCCCCAAGGCTCGCCTGGTGGAGCCGCTGGTCGCCACGGTGACCATCCTGGATGACGACCACGCGGGCATCTTCACGTTCAGCGAGCGCATGGTGCGGGTGAGCGAGAGCGTGGGCACCATGGAGGTGACGGTGGTCCGAAACTCAGGGGCCCGCGGCACCGTCGTCCTGCCGTACCACACTGAGTCGGGCACGGCCAAGGCCGGGGAGGACTACGAGGACGCCCGGGGAGAGCTGGAGTTCACCAACGACCAGACCACGTGAGTCCGCAAATAAATCTCAGGTTTTTTTACACCAATGTATCAAAACATTGACATTTTTATACACTCACACGTTGGAGAATCTCCGTCTTTACAGATTGTATCTGCAGTTTCCCTGAGCTCTTTACTTTTTTAGCCTCTTTGAGCTCATTGTTTCTCTACAAGTGCAAACTCTCATCCTTCTCGTTGAGCTGTTCAGGTGAAGTCATCGACGAGCTGCTGCAGAAAGTGGAGCCAGATATTCTTCTCAGGAGACCAAACCAGAGCTGAAAGAGGAGTGAATATCAGACAGAAGCACGACTCCACTGAGCACTAATGTTGCTCTGTGTCTGCTGGATGTGTCAATAAGGAACCATGTGATTAACAGATCAGCATCAACAACTTTATACACAAATCTATGAACGCAGCTTTAATTTTTCACTTTCAGAACATAAAAAATATTGTTCAGTCCTGAAATTCAAACCAACTCGTGGCCATAAACCTGCTTCTCCTGGCCTGTAGGTCCCTGTGTCTGTCTCTGTCTGAGTCTCTGTCTCAGCCTCAGTCTCTGTCTCTGTCTCTGTCTCTGTTACAGTCTCTGTCTCTGTCGCAGCTTACAGCTCTTGTAGATTCCTGTTTCTTACATGAATGAAAATCTTACGGTTGTTTCTGCCACAGATTTTCCAGAGAGTCAGTAGATTTTCATCCTACTAATTCAGGACGTAAAACCATTGTCAGTGAACACTTTGAGTCGGACGTCTTGCTGAGTATTTCTCAGCCTCGTGGCGTCCGGCAGGAGTTTTAATCAGATGGACTGCTGGAAAGCAAACAATGCATAATGCATGTTCATACCTGCGAGAGGGGATGCAGTGTTTGACATCTGCAGATTTTTATGCTGAGCAATCCCAGTTGGCCTGAAAAGATATTCAGTGATTTTAAATACATATGCATTGAGTAGAAAATAAACTTTCACCTCCTCAGTCCTACAAAGAATTTGTATTTTAGGGAGTGTGTCAGTAAACTAAGCCACAGTAAGAGAAGTGAGACGGGAGGACGGAGCAGAGGGAGTTTTTCCTCATCACCCTTTTCTCCTCTTCACCCTCATCCTCATTTCGCCTCCTCACCTTTCCTCTGCTCTTCACCTCCTCCTGCTCCATCTGCTCGCTCCTCCTTCACCCTGTGTTTGCCAGACAGCAATCCCATCCATTATTCATGAAGGCTGAGGCTGAGGGAGGCCCAGCACGCTCGTGTTGACTCCTCTAAGTTTGTGTGGAGAGTCTTGGTGTGTGTGGTGTGTTTGAGTGTGACCTTATTATTCATGGTCGTGTGTTTTGGAGTGTTTGCGCTGCGACCTGCTCGGTGAAGAAGTGCGAATGTAATGTGCTTATTTAGCTGCAGACACCTCTGTTTTTCTTGTCCTTGTTGATCTGAACGAGCGAACAAATACAATAGTTGCATGTGTTGTTGAAACAGTCTCCTGTTTCTGAGGAGTTCGTAGATAAAGGTCACTTTTTATTCTTAAACTCGTGGTTGTTGTTCATACAGGGAGAAGCAGTTCACAGTTCAATGACATGTTGATTCTGTATTCGTCCAAGTTTGATAAGGCAAAGGTTCTTTTATTGTATCTTACCTGGATGATTAGTTAAAGGGCATCTTTGTTGTGTTTCCGTGCGTCAGAAGACGAACTGCTGCTTGTGTGATATTGATTCCAGCAGCTCTGAGCTGATGTGAAGCGGCAGGTCGGTTGACTGACAGAGACCTGGATGAGGTGAGGCAGGGATGGTGATGGGCGAGTGGGTGTTTCTGTGATAATGGAAAACTTTATATAGAATAGTTTTCAGAGTGTCAGCAGCAGCTTGACTCTGCTCTTCAGGGGGATTTATTCCAGCTTGTTGTTAATGACGGCCCAGTCAGCGTGTCGGAGTACGTGTCATCTTCGCTCAAAGCCTCAAACCAAATATGTGGAACATTTTGACAAGGTTGTCGTCTTTTTCACCTTATCTGCAGCCACAAGCTTCCTCTCTCTGCCTTCTCGGCCCCTCGTGGCCTCGTTCAGCTTCTGTCCGACCACATTCAGCGGCTTGATAAGCGACGGCGTCCTGACAGGCCTCCAGACTTCGACTGTGACTTCAGGCTTCTGCAGAGTCCTGTTGCCTCTCTGTCTCTCCCCTCAGGCCTCAGCTCCACCAGCAGAGAAGCTTTGCTTCCTCTGTGAGATGAAACTGGTTTTTGACTTGCTCAAAAAGTCACAAACTTGTAATTAGCTCATGTTTTGTCGGCTGCTCATTGCTGAAGGTTGGCTCTTTGCTCTGAGTCGTCTGTCGTGCTGTTTTATTATCTTTCTATCTGCTCGTCTTCACCTCGTCTGATCGTCTCCACCCTTCATTTCTGTCATTTTCACGCCACATTGCTCTGCACTCAGCATGACCGGCCACTGATTGCATCTGTCTGTCTCTCTATTTTCCATCTCCTTTCATTTTTCACTGTCTGTCTATCAATTCTTTACTTCGCTGCTTTTCAGTTTTCCCTCATCGTGGCTCTCCTCTCTGTCTGTTTCCACCTTTTTTATTTTCTCTCTGTACGGAACCTTTTCTTCGAGGCCTTCCTCTTTCTTTTCCCTTGTTCTTTCTATCACTCGTGTGTTTCTTGGATCCTGTTTTGGCTCCTGCTGTTTTTTTCACTCTTCACTTCTTCCCTGCATGCTCCTTCTGTTCTTTAACCACATTCTCTATCCTTTCTTCACTTCCTCCTCTTTTCCTCCTCCCCATAACTTTCCCTTCATCTTTCATTTTCCTTTCCTCTCTATCCCCCTCTCTGCTCCCTGTGAGTCAGTTTTAGTCTGGCGTCCTCGGAGACACATTTCTTCTCCTCTAATACCAAACAATCATTCCCTGTACCTCGTAAATTGCCGACATCTTGTGAAAAGGTAAAAAGACTTTTGGCTTCTGTCCCCCTCAGCGTCAGTGCCGTCATTTATCCAGTGGAAAGTTTCTGAGAATGTCGACTCTGTATTTTGTCATTTTCAGAGCGTTATCAGCATCTTTCTTGTTTTCTCTCATTTTTGTATTTACTGCAGCTGTAATCGATATTTTTGCAATAACATTGTATTAAATGAGAACGTGAAGATAACGTAGGGATGAACCTGTGGAGAATCGTCAGCTGAACCTGCAGCTGCTCGGCTTTAAGGAGCTTCATAATGAGTTTCGGCTCATGGTTTATCCGTCGACAACTTGTGAAATCATCCATCACCACATCCGTCCTCTCATAGCTTATCAGTTTATTTCTGTCTCAATCTCATTCTTTCTTTTCTGCTTCTTTTCTCTTGCTCTTTACTTTCTGACTGACTTATTGATCCTGTGTCTTCTCTCTGCGTCCGCCTTTCTTCTGCTCTGTCTACTCTGATTTACACAGCGGCTGGTCCTGATCAGAGTCAACAGGAGGGAGACCACCATGTGTGTGTGTGTGTGTTAATATATGTTCATCGGCCCTGTGGTTTGTGAGACCGGCATGTCAATAACAAGGACGACCTGTGGTGAAGGTCCTGAGAACGCCCCATCACTTATTGATGAAAGGCTTCACTTCATTTGTTTGGATGCTCCCATAGACATGAGATCGAGATAGAGAACACGCAAAATACAAAATATTACTAAGTTTGTCAAAATACTTTGGTTTCTGACTCTTTGTGTGTGTGTGTGTGTGTGTGTGTGTGTGTGTGTGTGTGTGCGTGCGCAGTCAGACCTTCCAGGTGAGGATAATCGATGATGAAGAATATGAAAAGCATGAAAACTTCTACATTGTGTTGGAGGAGCCTCGCTGGCTTAAGAGAGGAATCTCAGGTACGTGAGTGCAGAATGTTTATTGGACTGGATGTGATTTGATTTGATGTGATTATTTTATTTGGGCCTGTTGATCAACCACAATGACAAGACGGCTGTTTTAGTTTGTGTATCCTGAGTTTATGTTGTTTATGCGCTATAGTCTGTTCCTTTTATTTTGTCCTTAGTTCTGTTTGTTTTGAAGCTGCTTCACTTCACCCACAGGGATCAATGAGGTCCCATCTTATATTAGACACAAAGACACACACACACACACAGCTACACACACACTCAGGTAACCATGGATTCATCCATTACCTGTCAATCCAACACAAGCACTGAGTCGCCTCCTTTTCTCTCTGTAATGTGGAAAGACACTTCCTCAGAAGTGTGACAGAAGCCGTCGCCACAGTTTGTTATTAACAAAAACACTAGTAGCTGTAAGATGAGAGAGAGAAGAGATTTTTGTTGGAGGTGACGAACAGAAAGTGCTGGTGTGTTTGTTCGTGGGGAGGATGTGACACGGTGAGTGTGAGCGAAGGCAGATGAAAGTTGTCCTGTAGTGAAGTGATGCACAGGAGCCTCTGAATGTTTCTGTCACCATGTGTGAGTTTGATGTGTAGGATGAGCCTTTGATGGCTTTGCTGCCGTCTGGCTGAGCGTGTGCTATTACTACATATCACATATGTTCTCTATGCTGTACTTATGGCTCTTTTTTCCTGTCGCCCCGTCCTCCTCACAGCTCTGCTGCTCAACCAAGGTAAGAACGTCTGATTATTCCTTCTGTGTCAAACTGAAAATCCAAGCTTGATTTGATTTTCATGATCGATTAATGTTACTGTTATTTTCTTGGTTAATCAATGAATTATTTGCTCTATAGAAAGTCAGAATATAATATAACATGTTTGCTACAGTTTCCTAAAGCCAGTTGATGTCTTCAGTGTGTCTGGTTTTGTTTGATCAACCATCCAAACCTTCATATTTGACAAGCTGAAAACGAGGGAATGTTCAATTTTTGCTTGAAAAATGACAATTAAAACTGATGACATCACCACAAAAGCCAAATGCTGATACTATTTAATGTGAAATATTTGGAACATTTGATTTGATTGGATTCATCTGTTTCTAGCCTGTAATTCTGCAGTGAAAGCTCACTCACTCACTCATGGTGCCATTTTTCACTGACAAGATATTTGACGGGCTCCGTTGACCCTCAGCGTTACTCATAATGACGCCATTCAAAGAGCAGTGGTGAAATGAAACCAGTTTTCTTGTGAAAGATAAATGTTGAACAGCTGTATTAATTTGAAATTCTCATTCATTGTACCCTCGAATAGACGCTCATTGCTGTCAGAGACAGTTATTCCAAAGTTTATATTTCAGACGTCGCAAAGTTTGAATATAAAAATTCATTTGCAGCACAAACAGATGTCACAGCTGCGGCGGTTTTTCCTGCAGCCCCTCAGGTTTTCGGCTCAGTTAGGACGCCGTTCGCTCTGAACCACTTTGTAATGGCCTGGCTCACGGCTCTGGCATCTCTGTTAGGCCTGCTTGTGGGAGCGATGGCTATTTGTCTGTTTACATTTGGATCACGGCAGAACTGGCCTGTGAACCGCGGCACGGCACAATGGAACAGTTGGGAAATAAATGCTCACAAATGAGTCGGCGCTCCAAACTCTGGGCTTGTTTTGTCCTGTCACCGTGTGCTGATGAGGATTTATCGCCGTGTCGGTGGCCTCGGACGACCGAATGGACTCTGCAGCGGCCGCGCTTCATCATACATGCATATCGCTTTATTTGTTCTATCTTAGATCCTTTGCTGTGGGAGGTAAAGGGGTAGGAAATAAGATAAGATAAGATAAGATAAGATAAACCTTTATTCGTCCCACAGTGGGGAAATTTGCGATTTGAAATGTGAGAACTTTAAAAATGTATTGATTTTTGAAAAATTATTCTTGGATTTAACAAAACAGAGAGGCAGAAGAGAGACTGGAATAAGCAATGAGTCTGGGACGTCTCTTGATTTCTGAACTAGTGCGGCCGTATGTTCTGTTACAGTTGCACTGGGAAAGAACTGAATGCAAATACACGTCAAATCTAAATCAAGCCGTCCTGCAGAGGAGAGCTCCTCCTCCCCGCTCACTGACAGCCTCATTGATTGGATTCACATTAGCTTTGAGCAGGACGTCCTCGGAGACAGAACAAAATATACCATTGAAAAACAAAGGAAACTGAATCTGCAGCCAGAAGCTGCCACGGTGCCAGTAAGAGCATTTATCCATTTACTTCCTTTGTGTGTTCAGGTCACTGACTTCACATCTTTGTCTGATGAAGCCTTTGAAATTTTCCAAAATTTAAAATACCTCTTGTTGCCACTTGGAGCCACCAGAGTTCAAAGTGAAAGAGCAGCTTTCACCTCAAATGGCTGATGATCAGAGGGCAGAAGTTCAGGTGCGAAGCTTTGTGGTAGTGATGACACGTGATGACACACAGCTCATCGTCCCGAAGGTGATTTCTCGCTCCCTTCGGTCGACTGTCGCAGCCGAGGAGCTCGTCCCCTGCTGAAAGAGGCTCCTCAGAGTGAAGTGAGGCCGCGCTTGAATGTGTGTGGCTGACTGTGTGTGTGTGTGTGTGTGTGTGTTTATGACAGCTCGAAACAGTGTCAGTAAATACTGCAGGGGCAGACGCTGCTTCACTCTTACAGTCGTTTCTTAATTAGACACGGCTGCGTTTGAGGAGAGGGGAGGGCTTTAATCTGCCTCTCCAAACCGCCCGCTCTTCGTTTCCTGCCCTCTCACTCCAGCAGACGGGATGAGTCAGGAAAGGCCACTTACAGCCGACATGAAACTCACTGTTAATCCCTTCCTCTTCTAAGTCGCTGTTTTTCTCTCTCTCAAAGCCAAAGAGGAAAAACCCAAAGGTGGATTGATATTATCAAGAGGTCTGACACAGGAAATTATCATTAACATCTATAGGTTTTAGTGTTTGAGTCGTTTATTAAGCAAAAATGTTTACGTACTTTTATTGCATTAAACTAGATATCATGTTATCGTGTTTCCCCACTGTGGGACGAATAAAGGTTTTTCTTAACCATGGTGAGAAATGTGGTGAAATCAGAAACAGTGGTCCAACAACCCACTGTGAAACATCCACAGACTTCACACCCTCCTCCTGTTTTTAGGTTTTTCAGTGAGCAGAAGTGTCGCAGTTATGGCCAAAGCTTGTTTCCATTGCAGCACAACAATCCACCAGACTCTCGTCACACATCAGTTGTAACCTGTGACAGAATATTTTCTGTTTCAGTTAAGCAGCCGATAATAATATCATATTATTTTGGAAGAAAGTTTCCAGCCCTGCTCTTCTCCGTCCTCTCTGCAGATCCACCTCTCGAACGTCTCTGTCCCTGTGTTGTTGTTTTTCGGCTTACACACACACACACACTCATCGTCCATCTGTCATCTTCTCTCCCACACAGTGTTAGAACACACACACACACTCGTGTGTTGGTGCAGTGATGTAGTGCCGCTCTGAAGAAAATGCTGAATCATGATCTATTATTGATGGAGGCAGAGCTGGAAATATCTGACTTGCAATCCACACTCACTGTTGGTGTCCTTGTTGTTTCCTTCACATCACTTCTCCCTGCTCCCACCGTCCACCTCCTCCTTCCCACAGAGGGGATGGAGGGGCAGATGAGTGCCGAGGAGGAGGAGGCCCGGAGGATAGCTGAGATGGGGAAGCCCATCCTGGGGGAGCACAGCCGGCTGGAGGTGGTCATCGAGGAGTCGTATGAGTTCAAGGTGCACCATTCATGTATTCATTTTCCTTTTGGAAGAACAGCGCCCTCTTTCTGTCGAGTGCAGGTCTGCAGTGAATAAATGTGTTGACTTATTGGCAGTAGCTCATAGCAGCTTTAAAGTTTATTACTCAGACAGGTGCAATTGAAAATAATAAAAAGAACTGGCACAGAAGATAAAACTGTAATTTCCAGAAGCAGCAGTTTAATAGCAGAGTAGCAGAGCTGATGGAAAACACGCCTGAACATCCACAATGTAAGACTTCATATGTGTGTAATTCCAAGTTTGTCCACATAATATTTGAATATATTTCTGTCCTAAAACCAAAGCGGGAGCGTGGACCCCTGTGGTCTTGTGTCGAGTGTTGACAGGGTTATGGATACTGATTTAGTGGACTGAACCCGGGTCCTGACCTTCTCAGCAGGAAGGTCTAATGTGGGTCTGAATTATTGAAAATGCTCGAGTCGCCCTTGATACAGCGGCTCGCTGGAGGCAGGCAGAATTCAGCCTCTCATGCAGAAGCGCTGCTGCGTCTGTCAAGCCTCCGCTGCCTCCCCCTGTGCACGAAGAGCAAAATCAGAGGAAGCAGGAATCCAAATATTTGACGTGTGCACTGGGTTCAGGTGTATTTTAAGCAAATAAAAGCAGGCACCTCCACCACGTTGTCAATACCAAACCTGCCACTCCAAAAAATAGTTTAGTTTACTGGCGCAGAAACAATCGAGAAGGATGTTACACTGTTAATCCATCTCTTGATTAAGGAAACATCTCGTGCTCCTTTACACTTTGCCTAAACACCACACGAATGAATGACCACCAAATATTTGAAAATGGAAAAGTTCAACTCGACAGAATCAGAAAACAGATCAAATACCGGCTTCACTTTCAGCTAATTAAAAACCAACAGAAGCATGAATGGAATTAATTCCAGAAGGGGAGAGAGGACAAAAAGGATGAGCTCCAAACAAACAACATGAACCACACAGATAAATGTGAGCCCGTCGCTCCACTGTCACCCAAAGCCAAAACACAGTCCAGGAAAAATCAATGTTCTCATCCTCTATTTCATTACAAAGTCAGCTGACATATAATTGGTCCTGTCTGTTATGATTAGTGGTTCGAGAGAAGCAGCTGGGGCAGTAATGCAATCCAGGGTGATTGGCATTTAGATGCAGGACACAGAGATCAATGAGAGTGAGTGGACTGAGAAGCTCTGCACAAATAGATGAACAGGAGAGAACGGTGATGTGGCTGTTTCCGACATATCTCTTCATACACTGTTGTCTTTAGTCTGTCCTCACCTGAGCGACTCCGTCACCTGTCCTGAGATCTAATTGGTCGCTAATGAAGTGTGTTGTGCTTGTGATTGGCAGAGCACCGTTGACAAGCTCATTAAGAAGACCAACTTGGCGCTGGTGATCGGCACACACTCCTGGAGGGAACAGTTTGTGGAGGCGGTCACTGTCAGTGCAGGTGTGTGTGTGTGTGTGTGTGTGTGTGTGGACATACTACTGAAGTGAACAAACAGCTGTCATGAGGAGACTTTTGCACTGTAAGTGAGATTAACGTGCACAACATGAACAGTGGCTGTTTTGTACTGATTGATGCAGTTTATCATTCAGTGTCTCCGTCTATAAACCAGCGCCCCAAATTCCCCAACATGCTTTTCTATAAATTACACCGATTTGTTATAAATTACACCGATTTGTTATAAATTATTTTGATAAAGTAGAAGCCTGTTTCTTTTAAGTATCTAAATGTTAAGAGTAAGATCTCTAATTACTGTTGTAATTCGAGGTCTCAGCCTTGTTGCCTGATAATGAATGAGATCAGCATTTTGTAAACAAAGGACTTTGCCTGTTAAAGAGGAATTCTTGGTCGCTGGTCTTGGATTTTTCCACCAAAAGCTAATTATATACTATTAACATACTATTAGCTGGTTCCATTAACTTCTATGGAAGGTGTTCAGTATTCCTCACTGCCGCCTGATGTCTAGACCGGCATTGAACCGGGTCTTTGCAGTCTCTTGATAGTGTGCACAGAAAGTCAGATCTCACAATTAAAATACTGAATGTTTGTAGCCTCGTAATCTTAAACAGGTGGAGAAACGTTGTTTTTAAGACAAGAACATGGAGTTAATTAAGATGAATATTTGTTCACCATAAGCCTCTGGGCTCTGTATATTTAATCTGTATATAAGCCCTGATAATGCTGTTTGTATTTCTGTGTTCACTTTGGTGTTTCTGCATTTGTTGAATTGTTCTGACTCTGATCTCCTCTTCTAACGTTTCTCCCCTGTTTCTCCTCTCAGGCGATGGTGATGATGACGAGGAGGGTCGTGAGGAGCGCCTCCCGTCTTGTTACGACTACGTCATGCATTTCCTCACCGTCTTCTGGAAGGTTCTGTTTGCCTGCGTCCCGCCCACAGAGTACTGGAACGGCTGGGCCTGCTTCTTGGTCTCCATCAGCGTCATCGGCCTCCTCACCGCCGTCATCGGAGATCTGGCGTCACACTTCGGCTGCACCGTCGGGCTCCGGGACACCGTGACCGCCGTGGTGTTTGTGGCTTTGGGAACTTCTATTCCAGGTGAGTGAATATGCTCTTCCACTGTGTGAGACAACATGGAGAGAGATTACGACAACTTTTATGCTCTGATAATCATGAATCCAATCAATCTACTCGACTGTGACTTTCTTTTTTTCAGAATCTTTTGCCCCATTTATCTTCAACGTCTTTGCTAATTATACTATAAACAGTTTTATCTCTCCTCTTAAAATCTTTTTTTTCCTGGGGCAAACTTTTCAATTTCCCACAGACTCAAGACTCCGCAGACTCTTCTTATGTGAGGCTGTTCCTCATAATGCAACATGACTGTAATGACTGAACTGGAAGAGTGTCAGTGTCGAGTCTCATCTACATTTTTTACATGTACATCATTTTACATTTTCCACTGTGTTAAATTTGCCCAGAAAAGCAGCACCAAATGTATTTTGATGTGGATTTTTTAAGCTATAGTTTCCACATCTGTGTTCCTGCGAGCGGGGGCACGTCACTGGGCCTGGGCCTCTTTCTGGTACTTTTGTGTCTCTCTGTAGTCGTACGATTGACTTTTGCAAAGGAATTTCAAATAGAAACTCTGTCCCATGCCCAGGGGCCCGTTCAATAATCCATCTGTGGCTGCTGGCGTCTACAGAGGTCTCCTTCATCTGTCCATGCTGAGGCGTGCAGCCTGGAATTTATCTGCCCCCACGTCTGTGTTTTAAACTGTATCCACCTCTTATCGTGCAGCTGCCTGTGTTTGCACATTTGTGAAGGTGCATGATTCACCGTCTCCACCTCTCTCTCTCATCTCAGACACCTTTGCCAGCAAAGTGGCTGCCATTCAGGACCAGCATGCCGACGCGTCCGTTGGCAACGTCACCGGCAGCAACGCCGTCAACGTGTTCCTGGGGATCGGTGTGGCGTGGTCGGTGGCCGCCATCTACTGGAGAGTCAAAGGAAAGGAGTTCAGGGTGGACCCGGGGTCACTGGCCTTCTCCGTCACGCTCTTCACCATCTTCGCTTTCATCTGCATGGCCGTGCTCCTGTTCAGACGCCGGCCGTCCATCGGCGGAGAGCTCGGCGGCCCCAGGGTTTCCCGCCTCCTGACCAGCCTGCTGTTCCTGGGTCTGTGGTTCCTCTACATCCTCTTCTCCAGCCTGGAGGCCTACTGCCACATCAACGGCTTTTAAAAAGGAGATGGAGAAAGTTCTGGAAGAATATTGCACAACAACACACACACATATACTTTAACACTAAGTCCATACAGTTCGACATGAAACAAGTGTAAGATTCATCTGTTTAATAGGACTCACTGCAGCCTGGAGGCGTCTTTGATGCAGGGATACGAAAATACTTCACATACATGTCCACACACACACACACACACACACACTGTATGTACGCATGTGTAAAGGGATCATAACAAACACGCACGCACAGTTACAGGCATGATACAGGGCGAGAGGAAGTGTTAGTGAGGGGCGAGAAATGTGAAAACGAAAGGTTACTGCAGCAGAGAGAAGATGGAGAGAGAGAGAAAGGGATTGTGAAGTTGTGGAGGTGAAAAGAGGGTCAGGTCAGCCGCTGGAGGGCTGCTTCATTCTGTGGCAAGTTCATTTAAAGCCAGGTGGGTTTAGGTCGAGTGGGAGAAGCTGTCGTGTAGAATCAGATCACTGATGAAGAAGAGGCTGGAACAGAAACCTGTGCACACCGGACAACATTTCTCCATCTGAGTTGCACTGAAGGGACGACATCTCCGCTCGTCCCTCCTCTTCTCTGCATCACCAACCGTTCTGGTCCAGCTTCATGTTTCTTCATTGAACAGGTGGAGCACTGTGTGAAAAATGAGTGGAATGTTTACAATAACAATAACATGACATTTGTTTACTATAGGAGGTTCTCATAGTGGTGATGCTTGTCTAATTCGCTGTACAGTAGGCGGTTCTCCACACGCACTGTAAATAGTAAAAACCAGTGTACATAGAGTGTAGTGTTTTCAGTCGGCAGACAGTGATGCCGACACCTGGAGTCAGAGAGGGTGGAAAAAATGATCCCGCAGAAGGCGGCGAATTACAGTCAGGTTTCTGCTTCTTCTGCCAGAAAAGCTTCGACGTTTGTAAGATTCATTCCCAGACTGGAGCTCCACAGATCACAAATATTAGAAAGCTGAAGGCAGTTTAATGAATGTGGGATGATTTTGGAGACGCACTAATTACAGCCGAAAGTCTAATGAAAGATGAGCTGGGGAAATAAAAGTGGATGAAAGTTTTTGAAGAGCCAGCGTCCTGCGCTCCAGTCAGGTGCGGCTCTTTAGGTTCGTATATCAAACTGAGGGATTCTCTTCTGCATGTAGAGCCAGATACAGGGCATCTTCACATACATCACATATGTACTATGTAAAAGGGAACTCCACCTGTAAATGACATCCCTGCATCTGCCCGTCTGCTCAGTGAACTCAGCTGGCTCTCGATGTTAAGTCTGTGTCAGTTCGGTCCAGTGGACGATCTGAGAGGAACAAAAAGGACGTTTCCCTCCTCAGAAGGACCAAATCTGTGCTCACACTCACCCACTGGGTGCAGAGCAATCAAAACACATGTGGAAACTTTGTTCCAGGCTTGTCGCCTCATCCAGATGGACTGAGATCCGAGTGCAGACCCTGAACTCCAGCCGTCATCTTGGCTGGTGACAGACTAATCCATTACTGTGGCATGTATCCTAACAGAGTAATCCATTACAGTTAGTGACAGCAGCATGGTCAGACAAACATGCATGGACGGTCAAACAAGACTTAACAGTGTTAGTTTACTTTTAAGAGTGAAGCCTCTAAAACTAGTAAATCACAACTAAATAAGTCAAAAACCTGCAACAGAAAACAGATTCCAGTCATCAACACTCAGTCAACAGCAGATTGATTAGGACACAAGATCCTAATCTCCGCATTAACGAGGACGCTCGTCCGTCCCACACTGATGCTTCATGATAGCACCCATACAATGCCTTAAGGAGAACTCAAGTGAAAATCTAGTATTCAAGCTTTCAGCTGTACAAACTGTCCAGGCTGCACTTTATTTGATGTAACTAGAACATAGTGTTGTGTTTTTCTTTTTTCTTTAGTCGACAAACTATTAGTGTGCAATACATGAAGGGCAAGTCAAACTCTGAACTGTCTCAAGTTCAACAGTAACACTGGATCCAGGTGAAACCACCACATCACGTTTTGTCCTGTGGGATTGATGTCCATCCGTCTGTGCTGAGAGCACAAGAAGAGTACCAGATATGCTAAAAATGACTTCCCATTTAAATGGAAAGTCTGCACATTGTTTAGAAGAACTAACTAAGGTCTATCATCTAACGTTCTCCAGACTTTGTTTACAGTCTGTAGGTCGACAGCAGACATTGCTCGGCTTTACAGAACATCTGTTCAGGAGCAGCAGAGTCATCCGAGGCTTAAATCTATAGTCATAGTTTTCAGTGGGAAATGCGTAGAGAACACTGCCCTTCACGGCAGGTATGTGTCGCTCAGTATTACATGGCAGCGTTGGAGCAAGCAAATGTTCACAAGCTACAGAAACGACTGGCTGCTACATAAACTGACAAAATCAACCAACTAAAAAGCTGCAAACCAGAGAAAATCTTTATGCAGACGTTCTCTGATTTGCTGTGATTTTTTTCAAACCGACATTTCAGGTTTGTTTCTTCCAACGTTGAGACGCATGAAGCTGAAAAGTCGGTTTGTGAAAAAATGTCACAGCAAATATAGCGAGCAGCATCATAGTGATAATAAAGACTAGAAGAAAATAGACTAGAAGCAAGATTCCAGCATCTTTTTCTACACGAGGAGGAGCTGATTTATATGTCGACACGTCACAGTCAACGTTATCATTACTGTTCACTGCCGAACATCAGCCGCGTTAAATCGAATCCTGTGAGGACTTTGTGCTGCAGGTGCATTACAGACATTTCACTAACGATAAGTGCTATATACAAGTGGAATTTGTTATTATACACGATGAAATCAGACAGATTCGATCAGTTTACCCTTAATTAACTATTGTTTGTAAGCTTTCTAAAACCAGTTTTGTATCTTTTCCTCGCAGATATAGCCAAGGTCG
Source organism: Holacanthus passer (assembly GCA_025331565.1). NCBI lineage: Eukaryota > Metazoa > Chordata > Actinopteri > Pomacanthidae > Holacanthus > Holacanthus passer. The sequence goes on from JAFREQ010000017.1 coordinate 4,980,864, forward strand.
ATTTTTTTGTACTTCTAAACGACATTTAGAATGGGATCAATATTTAACGTTGGCAGTGTGGATCACATCATTAGTGAGTTTAGTGGATTAGATTTTGATATATTGAGGAATCTCCCCTTTGAAGTGCTCACGCAGTGTCGAGCATCATAACCAAACATCATCCCATCTAAAGTACTTTGTTGTCTTCTTTGTGTCCGTGTTACTTACTGTTTGTATATTTCTTCTCTTCAGATGATTTATTTAGATATTTATTTATTTACGAGAAGATTATTTATCTATGGATAAGCTGTGCCGCAGGTCCTTGAGGCGAGCAGTTCGGGGGTTTAGTTCAAGGAGCGTGGTTTCAATGTGCAATACAGAAAAAAAGAACACATCTTATTTCGTTAGTAGCTTTGACGAGAGGTCGGTTCACATCTTTTTCTGCTCCAGTGTTTGTCGTAACCCTCTGCCAACGTACATTTCTTCATTCGGTTCTCTTGAAGGAGGAGTTTTTGAGTGTAAGTAGCATGTTTACATGAAGAAACAGTGCGGAACATTGCCAGTATAATTGTCAGTCTCGGGTTGTCTTGAGCTCACGAGGGACTTTCTGTAGACGTCTGGTGGCCGTGAGGCAGGTCAGTGGTGTGTGAGGGTGTGACAGTAGCTGAACTGTAGTCTGCTCACTAAACCACCAGGTGGGACCAGGATTACACACACACACACACACACACACACACAGGTCGGCTGAACTCTGGTGGAATCTGTGACTGGGTTCAACACAATCAGCACCAGCGGGTTCAGGATGGACGAGCTCAGATCGTGTGCCCAGCGTCGTCCCGGCAGAGGTGACCCAGGTGTAGCTCAGCACCCGCAAACAGAACTGTCTACAATGTCCAGACAATGTTCCATGTTTCCATGAACTTCTGTACTAACTGTCTGGCTTCGGCCTTTGCTGTTCTGTAGCTAGATGTGATGCCTCCCCCATCCAGCCTCCCCTCCTCCTCACCCGCCCACCCCCCGAGTGTGTGTCTGTGTTTGCTTCCCCTCCGTGTTCCTCTGCAGATGCATGATGAATCCCCGTGTACATGTGTTAGCAGCATGGTCTACAGTGATGGACGTCTATCGGCATATTTTATCGGGTTGATTCCCCACAGTTTGAATTACAAAACACCAGAGGCTCTTTGTGAAATAAAATAAGCACACGCAGACACGACCACAGCTCCATACAGATATACTGAGGACAAACACACACACAGCCACACACACACACACAGACAGCATTTATGGATTCAGTGTCTACTGCTTATTTGTTCTGTTTAGAAGCTGTGAAAAGAGAGCGCGCTCTGTTGTGTCCGGGTTGTGTCTGCAACGAGCAACATCCCAGGTCATCTTTTCGTTTGTTGGTGTACGATATTTCTGTGTCTGTGTAAGTGTTTCCCCTCTTCTTCTTCTTCTTCTTCTTCTCCTTCTTCTTCTTCTTCTTCTTCTCCTTCTTCTTCTTCTTCTTCTTCTTCTTCTTCTTCTTCTTCTTCTTCTTCTTCTTCTTCTTCTTCTTCTTCTTCTTCTTCTTCTTCTTCTTCTTCTTCTTCTTCTTCTTCTTCTCCTCCCATTCACTCCCTCCCAGGTCTTGCTCTTCAATGTGTCTCTCTGTGAAGTTTTTTCCTGTGAATTATGAAAATTTCTCTCTCTGCCTGAACCTTTGTATGGAAATAATGACTGAGTTACTACAATATCTTGTGATAGACATATACATTTATTCAATACTGTAATAAATTATTAACTGAAGATGATTTAAGTTTTTTTATGAAATGCAGAAAAATATTCTCAGAAAAAAAAAATGACAACTTGTTTTTGAGAAAACGGCATGAGGTGTAATGTGTTACTGAAAGAAAATGGAGGTCTTTAATCAAGTGAAGTTGACCTTATTGGAATATAGTTTATTTATTTTCAAGGCGCAACGTGTCTGAGTCATTCTTTTTGCTCTAAATGAGCACACACAGCAGTCAAACCCAACCAGGACGGAGTGTGAAACAACGGACCATGAAGCATTTTGCAGGTGAACCATAACAGTACAGCTGTGTCTAAAATGGCCGTTGGCTGACTGAGGGCTGTGTGAGCGCTGTGCAGGACAAATAGGCATCAAGAAAATAAATAGAGAATTGGACTGAACAGAACAACAGAGCAAAAACACCACACACAACCACAGACACACATAATGGACCTGCTGGACAATCAAAAGTCATTTTAAATCAGTTTAAGAATAATTATTCTACTTTGGCCTGAATCAGTTAGTCGTTAGACAAAATGAATTAGTAACAGTTTAGATAATGGATTAATTGTCATTTATCAGGCCAAACATTCTCTGGCTTCTGCTTCTGAAATGTGAGGATTTGCAGCTTTCTGCCACAGACTCCAGCAAATCAGCAGCTTTAGTGATGATCGTTCTGTCTGCTGCTGTGCTACATGCAGATCCTCTGGTTTACTGTGATGTTTACACACTGACATTTCAGGTTTATTATATTCAACATTGAGATGCATGAAACTGAAAAGTTCAGTTCATGAAAAAATGTAAATTTAGTTAACAGTGTGCCACAACAGAGCTTCAAGAGTCCAGCGTCTTTTTCTACACGAGGAGGAGCTGATTTATCAGGTCGACACATCACAGTCAACATTATCATTACTGTACTGTTCACTGCCTAATATCAGTTGCATTAAAAATATTTCTGTGAAGACTGCATTGCAAACATTTCACCCACAAATGATTAGAACAAGTGGAATACATGGATCAGCGTGTGAATAAATGATAATAAGATAAGTAACAGAAAGTTTATTAGTTTACCCTCAACTAACTCCTTAGAGAGTGAGTTCCTGCTGTCTGCTGGTCAGTCACTCTTCACCTGGACTGATGTAAATGGAGCAAAGCAAAATCAGGCACAGTCACATAATAGATAAGTGTTCATATCATCTAACATTTAAAGACCTGGGTTTAATTCCTGGCCTTTCTATGTGCACTTTGCATGTTCTCCCCGTTCTTGCATGGGTTTCCTCCGGAGTTCCCCACCATCAAAACACGTGTATTAGGTCAGTTCCCCTGTCAGTGTTGGCCCCCGGGTGCTGCCTCCTCAGGGATGGCTTCAACTCAGAGGTCAGATTTCACTGTGTTGTTCTGTGTGTACGATTATAAGTGACAATAAAACCTGATTTACATTTACAGATGAATTATTTTGTGACTGTCACATTTAGAAACTACAACTTGGATGAGAAAAAAATCATTCATACTGATTATTTGTGTCAACGTTCATATTGTTATCAAACATGTGATTCCCTCATGTTATTCATTTCAAACAGCCGCGTGTTCTTAATAATGAGTGTTTGCTGCCCCCTCGTGGTCAACGATTTCTTCAGTTCGGTCATGGCGCATTAAAAGGATTCACCGGAAGTGTGCGCGTATTGAAGCTTATTTTGGCGACTTTAATGTGTTGCCCTTTTAAAATATTGATTTCAGTGAATACATAGGATTATAGATGAAGTTATATTAAAGTCATATTAAGATATACATGATTTTTTTAAGGCATTACATGGTTCGAGAATTCATTTTGTTTGATAATAAATGGTACATTAATACGGATTGTCGGTTTAAATGTCTCCATTATTCTCACTGGAGAATGTGGAGTTGATGTTTCTAACTGTGGCAAAAAGAAAAAATGTACGTTCATTCATTTCTGGTTGTGTGTATTTTGAAAGTGTTCACCGGAAGTGTCACTGTTGCCGCTGCGCCATTTGAGTTTCAGTGCGCAGATGCGGAAGTCACGTGGTGGGTCGTGAGGTTGAGATGGTGGCTGGTTGATCCGGTCGACCTGAGCGGAAGACGTGATTAACGTTGAGAAGAGCGGAGATTTAATCCGTTCATAATATTCGTTAATCGGTTAAGTCGCAGCTCCGGTTCGTCTTTGAGTCGGTTGAGCTTCGTTTCCGCCTGCAGCTGAATCAGGAATCCTCGGAGCGGCGGAAGAAGGTAACGGCAGCTAACGCGTGCAGTCGCCATTGTTTATGAGCAGGCGGGGATCGAGGCCTTCAGCTAATTCTAATTCATTGTATATGTACATCAAACACATGTTGTGTATTTGATTTTTAATTGTTATCTATGAACAGACCTTCACTAAATTGTACTTTGAAGAAGCCTAGTGAGAACCGGCCTCCACGAGCCTCTTGATTCTCTCTAAGTTACAAAACTTAAATTGCTCCACACATATGTTTTAATTCAGGCGGATCAGTGGACAGCAGTGTTTCCTCAGCAGGAGTCAGCTCATTAATAACCAGGAGAATGAGGTTTAATAAACGTCTGATGGGCTGTTTGTCCACAACAACACGTGCCCGGTTAATGAGTAACCAGCTGGTTTGTGTCTGTCTGTTATTGACGGAGGTTATTCAGGTATTACACATCAGTTATGTCTGTGAATCTACTTGACTTCGATTTGATTTGAAAATATCTTTATGAAACGCGGTGGATCTGTGCAGGAAGAGCCGCTGGTGTTTGGCGCGCTAACAAGCTGCAGGACGGCTGTTGGTGGCGCTGTTGGACCTGTTGAGCTCTTCTTCATCCGCTGGCCCCGAAAAGCTCCATCAGATGTTCTTTAGTGTTTCTGACTTAACTGAGGGCAAGAAAAGGAATAATTTCCCACGTGGATCAATAAAGCCTTTTTATGAATAAATCTAAATTCAGCAGCCATCGTGGGTGTGTGCGTGTTTTATTTATTAGGCTAAAGGTTTGAAATTGGCAGAGGGTCACCACTGCCTCATCTTAAATACAGGCCTGCGACTAAAGACTGTTCTCATAACTGATTTATCTGATGGTTATTTTCTCCAATAATAAATTAATCCTCGAGTCTAAAAAGTCAGGAAATAGTGGAAAATGCTTAGTACAGTTTATAGGTGATGTGTTCATTTCATGTTTCTCATGTTTTTGTTCATGTTCTATTTGTCTGAGTACCAAAAAATTTCAATTGTCTGAAATGAAATGACTGTAGTAGTGATCTGAATAGCTGCAGAGTGATTTATTGTCACTACCATGTGTTTTCCAGGCAAGGAGAGATGTCATACTATTCGAACCGCAGCTCATCTCGGGCCACTGACTGTAAAGTGTACGTGGGTGATTTAGGCAATGGTGCTGCCAAGGGGGAGCTGGAGCGAGCTTTCAGTTATTATGGCCCACTGAGAAGTGTCTGGGTGGCCAGGAACCCACCTGGGTTCGCCTTTGTGGAGTTTGAGGACCCCAGAGATGCAGAAGATGCTGTGAAAGGCATGGATGGAAAGTGAGTCGTAACGAATTCCTGTAATATTTCAGAATTATTCAGGAAGAAAAGACAAGGACCATAGAAGACGCGAAGCTTTAACAAAACAGACAAATGAATAAGTCCTTGTAGCCTGCATGAAGACGATCTTTGACCACTCTCACTGACTTTTTTCTCCTCAGGGTTCTCTGTGGTTCCCGTGTTCGTGTGGAGATGTCAACCGGCCTCTCCAGGAAGGGCCGTGGGCGCCCTAGCCGACGCCAGTTTGACCCCAATGATCGGTGTTACCAGTGTGGGGACCGGGGCCACTATGCCTATGACTGCTACCGCTTCAGCAAGAGAGGAGGTCGTCGCAGCAGGTGAGGGGCACGCTCTGCATTTTGTTGTGGCTGAGACGCTGCATTTTTCCCATGCATGTTAGGTGTTTATCGTTTGTTGTTCTAATGCAGACAGTATTTGCCGTCTTGTACCATCGAAGCAGCAGACTGAAGGGAATAAACTTGTTTCTGTTTCCACTCCAGGTCTCGCTCTCGTTCTCGGTCTCGCTCCAGGTCCAGGTCCCGCGGACGTCGCTATCGTTCTCGCTCGCGCAGCCGTAGCCACAGCCGGTACGACACACAGACACACCTTCTAACAGGAAGTTCTGGTTCTTTTTGGTTGTTTACAATATGAAGATGGCACAGAGTCTAAATTAGGAGTTCTATAATTAGTAGAGCAAATATGCAGGTGCTTTTTAAAGCATGACTCATCCAAAAACACAGACAAACTTAATTTGCCTGTGTTGAATGCAGTCTGTCCATCCAGATGGTTTTGGTGTCATTTTCTGGGGTTTATTTAAATATCAATTTAATGTGTCAGTGGCTTTTGACCTGAATGTGCTGATGTGAGCTACAGGTGCATATGCAGGTACATCATCCAACCTCACTTACTTTGCAAATAAGTATGAGCTTGTCCCTTTAAATTCTGGTTAAAAACTTTAATTGTGCCCACTTTGAATATAAAATTTTATTAACATACATATACCTGTGAGCGAAATAGTTTTTACCTGGAGTATTAAATAATAAACAGTTGGTCATGTTTTTACATCTCAGCCAGTCTGACAGATGAGATGTGTTTATCCCCTTTGTGACTCTTGTATTTTCTCAGGAGCCGCCGCAGATCTCCATCCTACTCCAGACGCAGGAGCAGGTAAGAACACATTCTTGAACTAATACAGCCTGTGCTTTTTGTAATGTTAGTGAGATGTGTGAGAGATGTAGCTGCTCCTCATCAGGGATGTGTTAATCCAGTTTTACAGCAGACTCTTAACAGAGGGTGGGACACATGATTATTACCTCCCTCAGGGATCAATTACGTACATGTGCAGTGATGTTTTCAGCATCATTCTAGTCGTTAACGCCTCAACTGCTGCCTTCCTTCCCACCATAGCTGCAGCTAAACCCAATTTATTTCCTTTAACATTAGGTCCGGATCCCAAGCCCGTTCTAAGTCCAGGACTCCAGTGAGAAGGTAGGTTGTGGAAGCAGCAGGATTTCAGATCATAAATGCACAGCTTGTATCTGGTCTGACCTGGTGACATGATTACATGATACAACATACAGAGTAAAATTGTCTTGCTTTGTGATGTTTACACACAAAAATGATTGTTGTTGCTGTGTTTACATCATTTAGGTTTTCTATTTAAATGCCTTTTTTTAATAACGGCCTTAGACTAGAATTATGCTTCTGCATGTAAAAACAGACGTTCTCATGTCTTTTATACTTGTCTAGATTGGCAGTTTAATGTCCATGTCTACTGGGAAGCAAAGTCACATTCAGCAAAACACAATGTAAAGAAAACATCAGTTTCAGCCCAGTCACACTGCAGACAAGCCACTGCATTTATCACTGGATTTATCAACATGAATAGATGGGACAGTCACACAATGGGCAACGATATTAAGTGCCTTGAAGAAGAATTTAGTTTCTTCTGCTCTGCTATGATGACTTTTGGCAGCACTTTGCTGAATTGTAAGAACTTCTTGACACAATGTTTGATCAACTAATCAGCTTGACAAGCAGGTCAGCGCTCCACGTTGAGAGCTGGGACGTCTGCACTTCTGCAGGCTACTGCAACCTACGGTTACCCATAACACTCTTCTCTGCTTAGGTTTGCAATGATGTTTTTATGTATCTCTGCAGAAGCATAATTCCAGATTTATCTGTCAATAGTGTACCATCTAAAGGTTTTTGTTTTTTTGTTTGTTTGTTTTTATATTTCTTTTCTCCAGTCGCTCCAGGTCTCGGTCTCGGTCTGGCTCTGCACCGAGAGGACGCTCTGTCTCCCGATCCCGCTCACGATCTCAGTCAGCCAACCACAAGAGGAACAGGTAAACCCTCAGTCTAGATGTGTCTCATTCACTGAAACGAGATGTAGGCTTGTCTAATCAATTTCTAGTGCTTATTCCTGCCAGTTGTCAGTGTTTATCAAGACATTCTAGACTCAGTAAGAAGAAGCTCCAGTAAGGTGTAGCTCAACCAGTATAGATTTTAGCTGTCATCGTTCAGACCACAGTTATTTTGCGTTTCAAGAGAGGGTCAGTTGTGTTGTTCTCGTTAGCCAGAGCTAGGTGCTCCAACCTAGGCAGGGAATGATGTTAAATAGACCCTCCTTCCACCCGGGAACATCCTGCTGCCACCAAACGACCGCCACATGACGATGAGATGGATGACCAGCGAGACCCGCCTTCCTCCTCGACACAGAGAGATCTACGTCTTCTGCCTCCACTGTTGGCCAGTAGTGGAGTGGGAGGGGTAGAGGACAGTGACTTGGACCCACTGTCTGGTGTAGGGATGTATAAGTAGATGAGAGATCAGACCTCTCTCGTGTGCTCTCTTTTCCAGCAGTTCATATCTCTGCACTGTCGGCAGTGTTGAACCTCAGTGTAGCTCTCAATAAGTCCCACTTGATCTTGAAAAGAGAGCACATGAAAGACTGTCTCCGCTCAGCCTGTATACTGTTCAGACTCATAGCAGCTAAAACCAGTGAGATGCACCCATATCCTCTGTACTCTTACTTTCTTTTAATCTCACCAACCTTACATGTAGCCGTAATTTATTCTAAATAAATGAATTTAGGCTGACAGAGCAAGAGAGACATTTTTATTTATTGGATTGACAAGTGTTAAGTAAAGATGGTCAGAAGTAGCATTGTAAATGTTTTTAATTTTTTCTTAAATTTTTATTCCCTATTCTGAATTTGGCTAGATCAAACTAAACGACACCATTGGTGTGACTTACGTTAAGCATCTTTGCAGCACAGTTTTGTTTATTTTTCATATTTTCTTTAAAGCGTGTGGTGGGAGCTGAGCACTGCACTGACACCGCAGCTGATCCCAGGCCCAGGGTCTGCCAGCTGGCGGTGTGTACATCCTGCGGGAGGTTGACTAAGCGCTGACCTGAGATCAGCCTTCGCCTGCATCTGGTGTTAGACAGCGAGAAAGAGGTCGACCTACCGACCGAACCCTCCCCACAGTGAATGGGCGACCGTCTGCTCAACCGACGCACACGCTCAGACGAGATCAGCCCATGCACACATACAGTTGTTCTACTAGAGTCACCCAGCCAGCCAGCCAGCCAGCCTTCAGATGTACCAGAGGGCTGACCCACACAGATCAGAGTTCGACCACTACCTTTTTTAATCCATTACCTACCTACCAGACCCCCCTACCTACCAGAGTTCTTCGGCCTCTGTCTTAGCTGAAAGTGAGAGAAAGAGAGCTGACGAGAGATCAGTCTTCAAGAGCCTCCCAGCGCAGTGTCTCTGCAAGTTGTAGTCATCCGTCCTACAGTCCTTTCATCCTTCGCTTCTCTGTACTTGTTGTTTCTGCCACTGTCTGCAAAGGTAACCAAAAATCAAACCCCCTGACAAGCTTATGTTCATGGTGAAAGAAAATGCACAGGCTTGATGTAGTCTGGAAAACTGGTGATTATAGAGCTAAAGTTGAGTCTTTTAACAAGCATGCTCAGAGTACAAATGTGTGGTTGCATGTGAGTGCGAAGATGATTGAGTGAGTGCAAGACAGGAAAGCAGCATGAATTTTAATAGCTTGATGTCTCTGAGGAGGTTTTGTCAGATATGTATTTGTTCTTGTGCCATACATGTTGCAACATCAGTACTATTGTAATCTGCTTTACATTATAATACTTATTGTAATACTCAGTACGATAATAATGGTGGCTTTCAAATGTGCAGCTCCTCCTCTGGTCATGGTATAGAACAGTATCCATCTGTTTGTGCTGTCCCCCCTTTTTGTGTATGTAATTATTGAAGGATTGGATTCTAATTTCTCCTCAGAGCAGAAACCACCTAAATAATCTGTTATAGTTGCAAGTGAGGAGACAGTCAAGGACTTGTGTCATTCAGTTGAATGGGTGTTTATTTGACCCTGGGGGGTTCAATTATGTATTTACATTTTGACCCTGAGCTATTTCTCAGAAATACAAACATCAGTTGCCTTAAATGAATACAACACTAAAAGACATATTTTAAAAAAAATGTGTGGCTCTTGAGATGAACCATGGTTTAAGAGGTAAAAGAAATACTCAGTTAACAATATCAGCACCCATCCAGTCTTGAATCTCACAATTTTCAAAAAAAAAAAAAAAAGTTGACCACTGTATTAAGATATTGAGTAATGTGGGATTTTTTTTCTGATCATTCTTCCATCCTCCCCTGTGGCAAGCTAACTCCCCTCTGTTTCTGTTTCAGTCGTTCCCGTTCAGCAAGTCCAAACCGAAGCCCTACGCCAGCAGACGACTGAGAGAAGAAGACTATTAGTCCCCCTCCCGCTCTCCTTAACAGACAGACCCTCCACCCCTGCACCCTGTCTGCTTTTACAGCCCTACAGCAGCTATTTTTTGTACTTGTCTGTCTAGTCCCAGTCTTTTAAGTTTAATTTTCTCCCCAGGACTGTAGTCTTTGTGCAGCCTCAGATATAGTCAGCGTAGCAGACATGAATTAGTTTCCATTTGATAGGTTGTTTTAAATGTTGCTGCTGCTGCAAAGGTCATCTTTCTTCTCAGAGGTCGCGTAGCAAATGTCAGAAGCAACACCTATGTTAAGGTAATACTGAATGTTGCAGTTGAATTTTAGCAGTGATTTGGGCAGTTTCATACAATAACTTACAGTGGAAGAAAATCCAGTTGTTGAGGGTGAGGACAATGAAAACCTGCTTTTACTCCATAAGCTGAAATTTCCAAACCTTCAAATAGTTTTGCTTATTGAGAATCAGCAAACAAATTGTTTTTTGTATTGCTCTCCAGTTTGATTCTTGAGCTCAAATGCTGTTCCCACTCCTGATGGCATAAGGTGACAGTCGCTGGCCTGCATGCCCTTAAATGTGATGCCACATTCCTACTGTTATGTCTGTGCTGCACTGCCCTTTTTACCAACTCGATCGGCTTCACTGTGCTCAATAGGTTTTTTTTCCCCATATGTTGATTTCCAGTTTGTTCCTGTGACTTCTGATTTTAAAGTGTATACAGTGCTTCAGTTTGATTTCTGTAAGGGCTGCTTTAACAGTTTTGTTCTGTTCCTGGCTTATGTGGTAAGACAGTGGCAGTTTTATTTTTGAATAAACCTCTTCAACAAACCTCTGTGGTGTCTCAAGTAAGTTTTTGTTCCATGAAAATGAAAACATACTGTACTTGCTGTCCTGATTATGCGGGGCAAATGTTGACAGTATGTCATCAGTTTTTCATTACAAGTTTTTATTATTGCTATTAATATTACACAAGATTCATAGATATACTTTTACTGAATTTCTGTGTATCATAATTCTTAAAGCATTACATTGTTTTAGTGCAAAAAGGTTGCTAAAATAGAGGAACAATAGTCAAAGTAATCACCACTAATACTGATTTTTTTTTTTATTTTATTTGTACATTTATCATTTTTAGTATCTTCAGATTCTTTGTCTTTTCGGGCTGAACGACTTTAAAACAGCGTATCAGAGCCCTTTTGCGCTTCATGTCCTCCTATTGGCTGTCGTTAAAGTCACGAAGAGATTGACAGCTGGCCGAGCCTATCACAGCCCGCAGCGTCACTGCCCTGGGCGTGGACACGCGAGCTCGTTTTTCTTGACTTTTCCGTCCATTTCAGTTCATCGTCACAAGCTCGAGCCTTTTTAACCGGGACAACATGGCTACTGCGGCGAGCCGCTACTACAGCGAGGACGGCAGGGCGACCAAGAGACAGAAGACCGACGGCATGGCCACGGTGAGCTGAGTGTGTGAGCTGCTCCGGAGATTAGTTTGACCCAGAAAACAAACCCGGTGTCAGTGTTACTGGTTCAGGTTGATTCATTCAGATGCGCGTTGGTAAAAAAAAAAAAAAAAAAAAAAACTGTCACGACGCGTCGTTAGCTTCATCTGTGTTCGTCCTCTTCTTCTCTCCTTTTATTTTTCTGTACATTATAACCGTGAGGATAACAAGGTCACATGTTGAAGCATGAATCCTACACATACCTGTGCTGTTCAGGCTGAACGGGGCCGTCTGAGGGCGGTTTCCCCGCCGGGCCTCGCCTCGCTCCGGCTTTGTTCTTCCACCGGTAACGTTAGCAGGATGCTAGCTGAGAGCTACATAACGTGACCAGGCTGTTCAGCGTCACATCAGCTGGTGTTTTACATGCAAGTTTATTTTAACCACTGTTTCTTTAGACTTGGGAGCAAAGTGTATTAAAGTACACATTGGAACAAAACCCGTAGCACGACATGAACCATCCCTTCCCCCAACAGCATCAAGTGACCTGAGCTTCACTAGGGTTTTGTTTAAAGCAGCCATGACCCTTCATTTGATTCTGTTATCACTTCAAAGTACTCAGTTACTTGAGCAAAGCTGATTCCTTTATTTCCTTTTCATGTATTATCTCAATGGAAGGGACATTGATCATTGATTAACAGAAGAGGGATCCGATGATGATTTTCATGTGTTGTCTCTAGTCAGATGTTTCAAAAGCCACAAAAACTGCATACATCGGCATAACATGCACAACATAATGAATGTGCACAAAACAGTACATAACACACCAACCAGTTAATATTTCCACACAAGTTTGGTGCATTCAGTGATAAATATACTTTAAATACTTGCAAGAAATAGATTAAATTAGATATACCTTTATTTGTCCCACAATGGGAAGATTCACATTGCACAGCAGCAAAGGTGATAGTGCAGTTAAATAGTAAGAAATATCAATTTAAACAGGCTAAAAAAAAAGATATTAACAAATTTGATTATTTACAATTTGCAAATGTGGATGAAATATGTGACCAGTATATACACTATGGTAGTAGCAGAAGATGGTTCACGATGGCAACAGAAAAAGCTTCTTGTGCCACATGTGAATACAAGAAAATGTTTACACTGAACATCTTTGCTCATTGTATTCTATTTCTTCAACACAGGGATACGAAGATCCACACAAGACCCTCCCCTCTGTGGTGGTGCATGTCCGTGGGTTGGTGGATGGCGTTACAGAAGCCGACCTCGTGGAGGCCCTGCAAGAATTTGGAGCTATCAGGTAGAATAAAAGACAGCATCCATATCTATCGATCTATTTCTATATGGATAGATATGAAGCTATGAGGTTTAGAATAATAAATTGACAAGCGACTACCTGCTAATGTGGTCTCATTGAGTTCACAGCATCTGCCTTTTCATGTAACCCTTCACTGCTTTTGTTTTGTAGTTACGTGGTGGTGATGCCCAAGAAGCGTCAGGCACTGGTGGAGTACGAGGACATGAACGGATCGTCCACAGCTGTAACCTATGCTGCAGACAACCAGGTTTACATCGCCGGCCACCCTGCCTTTATCAATTACTCCACTAGCCAGAAGATCTCCAGGCCGGGAGACTCTGACGACTCTAGAAGTGTTAACAATGTTCTTCTGCTCACCATCATGAACCCCATCTACCCCATCACCACGGTAAATGCCGTTTGTCTCGTACTTTCTTAATGTACTGTCCTCCTGGGGTTTGATTCAGTGACATTGTGTTTTTGGGTAAATTTTCACAGGATGTCCTCTACACGATCTGCAACAACTGTGGGCCTGTCCAGAGAATCGTGATCTTCAGGAAGAACGGTGTCCAGGCGATGGTTGAATATCCTTTTCCATGGGTGCTCTCTGACATGGGAGGTCATAATCTGTGGCAAATCAGATGCAAATTCTAAAACTCTAGTAGTCAAAATCAATTGGGGATTGCCTTGTGGCTTCTGGTAGTCTGGCAAACATAAGGTGGCATATGCACGTCCAACAATATTTTGCAGGTGCTGGGTACTAATCTGCTCAAAAGACCCAAAAAAATACCTGCACAGTGCTCTTCCTCAGGTAAAATAACACTTGAAGATGGCCATGTGTGGTTGAAACTGTCACGTCCCTGTGGAATTCCAGAGGAAGTAGGAGCTGCAAAGCAGTGTGCAGATATTTTTTTCTTTCTTTTGTGGCTTTTGGTCATCTGTATTATCATTACTGTCATTAAGACAACCTGGTACTTGTCTGGTACAAGTCTTGTCCTTAACCCCGTCATTACATTTGACTCTGTGCAAAGCGCTCAGCGAGCCAAGGCATCACTCAACGGAGCAGACATCTACTCTGGCTGCTGCACGCTGAAGATCGAGTATGCCAAGGTACCACTGCAGAACATGGCACAGTCACTGTCCACAAATGAAATGGGTGTGGTGGGAACAGAACAACATGAACATCTGCACAATATATGCAAACCAACACAGTAGGCCTGCTCAAAATGTTACCTTTGAGTTGACAAGTCAACACCACATGACAGTCTCAACAGAGTGAAGTGACAAGCTATTGTTTCCAAATGCTATTTTTCTTGTTCAAGCATAAATCAGTCGAGGATAATGTGACACCTGTCTGAATGTTTGAATAGATGTTCACTTCACTGTATGGTCGAACATTCTGTCTGTGTATTTCTCTTCTGAAAGTTGTAACTCTCTAAAATTGCCGCTTTTGGTTCTGTTCTATTTGGACTATAAACAAACTAAATGTAGTCAGTCAGGTTGAAGCTTTGATTTCTATATTCATGCTTGTATTCATATAAGTCTTATTTCCTCAGCCCACTCGCCTGAATGTGTTCAAGAATGACCAGGACACCTGGGACTACACAAACCCCAATCTGGGAGGACCAGGTAAAACCTTGAGCACCTGAACACATTCCACACGTCACACACACTTTGTAGCGTAGGAGCCTGATACTGTTAAGCACCCTTACTGCCACTGTGAGGAGTTTCAGCAAGCAGGACACTGGGAAGATGGAGGCAACACCATTCATTGATAATGCTACGTAATAGATACGTTTTAAACTGACCTGTGTACTATTACGGTATTTTGTGTGGCATTATGACTGAAGTGTTGCTTTGGGTCTTAAAGCTTCTCAGTACACACTGTGGTCAGGCTTTATAGCAGGAGTCAAAAGTTGTGATAAATCTGGGGCATTATGTTAATATTTAAATAATTCATAACGATCCAACCATAAAGATTAGTGGACATCAATAATCAGAAATATTAAATGAACACCTACAATTCAAGCTATGTAAGTTAAAAGTGTTGATCTCTGCTGTGTGGTGGGTTGGCAGGAACACGTCTAAGACATAAGCTTTGTGTACTGTACTTGTCAAGGTATACAATTAGTCACTTTACTGGAAGAAGACACGCAATGTCTGGAAACACGTCTCTTTATATCTTGCAGCTAGTATTCTTGTTCCTTATGGCATGTAGTTCTGGTTTACTTGAGCTGACTGACTGCGTGCACAAATATGGTCTCTGAGTTAAAAGAATGTGTTCAAGTTAATATTAATATAAATGTGTAATTGTGAGGGTGTAGGTTTGTTATACAGTGTTTTATTTTTGCTTTGGCTCACCTTCGCCACAGTTTTAGTGAAACAGCAGTTTAGTTGAAACTCAACATGTCAAATGACGAGATTGCATACAAAACAGTGTCGTGGCAGCTGCAATTTGATGGACTGTGTTTCCTGTTTCAGCACCTGAGCTGTAATTATTGCAGAAATGAGCGGTCTCCCATACAGGCTTGTTTCCACTCCTTCATTTCTCTTTGATGGTATGTCACATACCAGGCTTTAGTTCACCTGCTAAAGTTACTGCCAGTATCAATGCAGTGTACATTCAGTAGTCAGATAAAGTACAGGAGGTGGTCAAAAACTGATTTACTGGACACATTAGATATGTAGCCTCTTGCTGAGGGTTGGGACATCGTTAATGAGTTCTTAATCCTTCAAGTAAATATTTATCATATTCATACAGAGTCTGGAGAACTGAGGGCAGTTCCACATTACAAAACCAATCTACTCTTTTACATTGAATATTGATTAGTGGTACTTTGATTTCAGTGCAGTCGGGTTTTCTGTTGGTTACAAAAGCAGCTGTGAGGCAGAAGATAGAAGTGCTGTTGTCTGCACACTGCAGGTCCAGTGATGGGTGTTTTTGTTTTTTTTTGACCTCTTTTAAGTTTTACTTTTGCCAGCAGTTGCTGTTCCTGCCTTCCTTACCACACCTGTAAATTCTGCAGGGTTTTTGGGATCCCTCAGGGTAAAAGAATGATAGAATGATACTTGATACACTGCTGCTAATTTTTTAACAGTTCAGGCAACATACATTTCAACTTTGACTGTAAAGGCAGTCACTGACCACCAAGACTGATCCTGGTCTTTTCCACTGTTTTAACTTTAACTTCTCTCATTTGGTTGTTTTTTGGAACTTTGAGAGAAAATCCCAACAAATGACCAACAGCATTCTGAAGTCCAGCACTCGTGGTCACACAGTTCCATTCAGTGCAGCCAAAATAGGTTTGATATAGAACCAAACTGTCAGATGGACGACTGTATCTGTTGTTTTGAAGTGAGAACAGAGGCATGGACCAGCATCAGTAAACATCATTTAACTCTTATCTTCTCCTAATCAATCGGTGATCTCAGCAAGTTCAGAAAACATGCACAGGAATTTGTGCTAAGAGGGAGAGGCAGATACATGCTGACAACATCACCACTGAGCAGCCACCATCTCAAGTTCTTCAGTGAGGACACAGCCACTATCATACAGAGGGCCAAATGTCCCCTGAGACACAAGGGGATAAACTACAAGACACCACCCATTCAACATGACGATGTAGGACTGACATACCACTCATTCCTCATCTCCGCATTCCAGCACAAGAGCCATGAAGACAACGCACAATTCTAGAGGGTGGGGAGTTTTGGGCACTGAGCTACACTTGGTCCCTCCCCCCCTTTACCACCTCTTCCTTTCTTACCCATTTTGAGACACAAGCGAATGACACATTGAAGCAGGCCAAAGCTTGCATCTACCCCCCACCACTGTCTACACCAAATGGAGACTGATACCAGAGAAGACACAGCATCCACCCAAACAGAAGGTAGTGACAGACATCTCTCAGTACAACAGATGATGCATACTGATTCTAACCAGTCAACCAAGATCACATTTTTAAAAGCCTCGGCCCTTCCTGTACTGTTTTGGGCTGCTTTGCTTGTTGACATGAAAACAACACACTCACTCTGCGACACTTGCTGACGCCGTACCAACTGATCCAATAGATGACTCACACCCCCGAATCAAGCTGTAGCCAGTCACATTGGAGTCAACACAAGACAACTGATGAAGACAAGACACTGCTGACAACACCATCAAGCACACTCAGAGCCCAGTCAGGCCCATTTTTGGTTTTACCCCTCATGTGTTTTCTCCAACATGGAGTTCAGCTTTTCTCTCTTGCTCTTTCTCCTCATCTCATCTTTTCCCCCCTCTGACTTTCTTACTACATGCATCCCTGTTTAGCTATCCCTTTTTTGAGTGCATTTTTTTCTCAATATTTTAAAGTCTCTAGAACCTGTGTAACGCCTTCCATGTGATGCAGGTTTGGCAATTTGCGGCTAAGAGGAGCCAGCTTCCCAACTGAAATGTTCTCTATGGCAGCCTCAAGGCCTACCAGTGGGCGCTAAGCGGACTATTCCAAAAAGGAACAAAAAGGATGGAAACAGCAGCCAAACGGCCAACCAACCCACCAATGGGCGTTTCAACTTGATTAAACCAGGAATCGATCCTGAGGTGGAGAGTTTTTCCCCAAAAGAGGAAATGGATAAGAGTATGGGCTGAGTTGAATTGAGTGGCGAGTGGTGGAACTACTGCAGCAAATATCTTCCTCCCACTGTTTGTAAGCATGCAGTAAGTAAATCGAGACCCTCCTCAGGGAACATAACTGCACAGCACCACATGACTGCAAAGCCCAGCACCCAACATCGCCACACAAGACTGACATGACTCGAGTTTTTTCCCATCATAAAGGCTTAATGTTTCTTTTTCTGGAAGAGGGTGATGGTGGTTCTTCTGTCGGAGCCTGAATTTCTGATGTCACTCAAACCTACAGAATGTCTGTTTGCTATGTCCTGTCGCTCCCTCTGTTGGCAGTTTACAGCCATCAGCAATCTGTTATGTGGGGTTCCCTGGACTTGTGTGATAGTTTCTTTGGGAATTAAATCATGTTTTTAATCTGGAGAAAAGGTGTGAACTTGATATTAATTAATGTAGGATGTGATTGATTCATGACCAACCCTGTTTATTACAGAGCATCACATACCTGTAATGCCAGGAGAGCTTTTCATCCGACAGCCACAGTGGCTGCTGGTGTCCAAAATTTACAAGCTGCCTTTGAGATTTTGGCCAAATTGCTTTTAGACTCTTTGGAGTCTGGTTGGTCACCTGCAGAGGTACCAAGCCATCCGCATTTCATAGTCAAATTTTGTCTGCATTTATCCTGAAATGCCTCCCTACTGAGGACAGACAGCTCTGTCATGAGTGGTTTTACTGCACTCTCTTGACATTTAACTGGAGTAATTTCACATTTGCCCGGAAAAAAATGTACCTTTGATTAACCTGGCTTCCATTCTGATTGTGTATGATTATTGTGTACCTGTACAGATGGTGATGCAGATGGCAATGGGAGCAATGCAGGTGTGTGTGAGCGTACAAACTTTATTTTTAAACTTAGCCATTTGTGATACTTATCCAGAGTGACTGTTTGCTATCCTTACCCTTGTCACTTCCTAGATCACCAGCATCCACCTCATGTTTGCCATTTCCCCCTGTTCCACTTTATATGCTACAGGTTTACCATTGTGGATGTGTCTGATTAAAAGGGCTTGTGTTTTAGGGTAATTTCCATAGAACCTATTATCAGTCTTGCCATCTTTTACATCCCCATGCCTTCCTTCCCATTTCCCTAAACTAATGTTAATAGAGACTAAGATCAATCACTTCGATAATTTCAGCTACTTGGTTTGATTGTCGCCTGCCTTCCTTGCAGGTTTGTTAGCTCTGTGTTTGTTTGGCTTTCGCTGGCAAGACGAATCAATCTTACAATGCATGTGTCTGTCTCAAGTACAAATTTTTGATTGAAGTCTTGATAAAGTTACTCTAACAAGTTGCACATTATTTATACTTTGTGGTGTGCAGTCTCAGGCAGATTTTGGCATCAGAATGTCAGTTTACCATGATGCCTTATCTTAATGCTCAGACATCCCATTGTCATGTAGAGATTGTTGTTGTTTTCAGTCTCGTCATATTTATCTGTCGCTTTTTGTTTCTCTACCTTTCTCTTCTTCTTTTGTCTTCCTCTTATCATAGAAGATGTCAATGCCAACCCCAACAAGCGTCAGAGACAGCCTGCCTTGCTGGGGGACCACCCTCCAGAGTACGGTAAGGCTCTGATCCATGAGGAACAAGAAACACACTGAAACATACATGCATACAGAAAACGCTGTGCTTATCTGACATTTTCAAAGGACTTCATCTGGTTATTACCTGAAGTATATTCTATGTAGACACTCTGGATTCTTAAACTTGATGTAGTTTATAGATGTGTCCTCCACACAGTGGCAGTTAAGTGGTGCTGTGACATTTTTAAGCCTTCAGCTATGATGTGCTGTACATACGCTGTATTTTTTGATGTAGGAGGCAAATCCTTTTCTCCAAGCACTGAGGTTTAAAAAAAAAAAAAAAAAAAAAAGAAAGAAAAGAATACAGTTGAACGGGCTGTTGATTGGTAAGTCGTTTATTTTTTTTTCCTCATTCTTCAGGAGGTGGCTACCATGGCTACGATGAGAGCTATGGATCTCCACCCTATGAGGGTCGCCGCATGGGTCCACCAATGAGAGGGCGGGGAGGAAGAAGCTATGGGCCGGGCTACGGACCTCCTCCCCCACCTCCTGGCGAGTATGGTGGCCACGCTGAGTCACCCGTTGTCATGGTGTATGGATTGGACCCTCTCAAGATGAACGCAGACCGTGTCTTCAATATCTTTTGTCTCTATGGCAACGTAGAGCGGGTCAGTATCTGACATGTGATGTGTCTATTTCTGCAACGCTTCAAGCTGCGAAGTTATCGGCAAGGCGAGGAATGTTAAAAAATGTAAACCAAGGTATTATCAACTGAGAATCAGTCTTAACAGATGGCTTTTTAAAACAGGAATGAATTGGTTTTTCACGTGACATAGGTGGAGCTGTGCAGCGTTTTGGAAGTGGAATATATTTACCCAGAGTGTATCCATAACCACACACCATTGCTCCAGGCCATTGGCTCAAACTAGCTTGGGAACAGTTACTGGTTTCACGACAAACTGCTGTAAAATTCCTGACAGTTAGTATTACTGTTGCAAATCTGCAGGTGAAGTTCATGAAGAGTAAGCCCGGTGCAGCCATGGTGGAAATGGGAGATTGCTATGCCGTGGACCGCGCCATCACTCACCTCAACAACAACTTTCTCTTTTCACAGAGAATGAACGTGTGGTGAGTTCAACTCGTCAAACATTTCTGTTGCCCCCCTCCCCTCCCCCCAGCATGTCCTGGTGTCTCAGTTTTATAATTGATAATCATCCTCCCTGCAGTGTGTCCAAGCAACAAGCCATCGTACCTGGTCAGTGCTATGAGCTGGAAGATGGCACAAGTAGTTTCAAGGACTTCCACGGCTCCAGGAACAACCGGTTCACATCACCAGAACAGGCGGCCAAAAACCGCATTCAGCACCCGAGCAACGTGTTGCACTTTTTCAACGCCCAGCCAGACGTCACGCCAGAGGTTTTCTCTCAGGTCTGTACAAAGAGGAAATAGTGCGGGGGGGGTTGGAGTTTAGGTTATCAATTAGATGCTGCAAGAGAAATTTAACGTCTTTTCAGTTTAAATTGAAGGAGAAAACATCTCTAATCACAGCTGATTGTATTTTTATTCTAATGGAATATGTGTATGGGCATTCTAAGTGTTTAATTGCATTAATTCTGATAGTCCGAGCTTGAAACTGATATGTTTTGTACATTTTTAAAGTGCTGTTGCTCAGGCAGTCACTAATAAATGTTGTGCTCTTCACAGATTTGTGAGGAGATTGGTGTCAAGTGCCCCGTCAACGTCAAAATGTTCACAGGAAAGAGTAAGACCCTTTGATTCTGCTGAGAGATATTTTTGATTTTAAGCCACTGAACAATAGAGTTTACATCAAATGTGCATTTGTTACATCTGGAATCCCTCAATAGAACTAAAAGAGGGACAAGAAATAAATCAAATAAATCTTGAAACGTATGAAGGATCTCCACCCTGCTCGCAGAGCGATGTGTCTGTAATGTTGGTCCCTCTGACCTCCAGGTGGCGCTGCTCCCAGTGACCGCAGTGCTTCAGGTCTGCTAGAGTGGGAGTCCATCAATGATGCCATGGAGGCCCTGGCCATGATGAACCACTACCAGATGAAGAACGCAGGTATGTGGAAGACACTCGTATCTTGTCTGACTTCAGTAGCATGCGAACATTATTATTGGTTTAGATAAACAGTCTTTCAAAGGAAACCCGATTCATTCAGTGGCTCATGTTTATTGTTGCCTAATTTTTACTCTTGTCTCTCTTTCCAGCTGGTCCCTACCCTTACACCCTCAAACTGTGCTTCTCCACCGTTCAGCACGCCAACTGAGCACATCCTTCTATCCAGGAAGATGACGATCGACCCACCATTCCCATGTTCACGTGTACTTTGACCATGACTGCTTGTAACACACCTGGGGAAAACTGATTTTCAAAAACACTGTGAAATAATACTTCACAGTACTATTGATCCCTAAAGTGCAAACTCCTCAAATTTGGTATATTAAGCAGACTTATCAAATGCTAACAGACATTTAAATTTTTGATATTTATGCCCCAGATGTGTTTTAGAGTATCGGTCCCTGTGTGTCTTCAATATTAAGTTGTCCTTTTTACTTTTTTGTATCATGCTTATCCAGTAACCTGATGTGTGAGAAAGCATATTTGAAAGAATTGGTTTTATGCTCAGGTGGTTCAGTGGCAGTGGACAACATGGTTTTGTGAAAGATTTGTCTTTTGGAACTTTTATTATGGCTCATTTTTTTTTTTTCTTTTTGTGTTATTTTAATTGCTCCTTATTCAGTTCTGCGTCTCCGTGTCTGATAAGCAGTTGGAGAAATGTTTTGTTCTAAGAAAATAAAAAATCAATTTAAAGTTGAGTATCTTGTTTCGTCCTTCTGAATTTACTATTTTGTGTAAAGTGTGTTCAGAAACCTTCAACCAAAATATACTGCCTGTATTTATACTATATACTGTCATCTTCAGATCAAATTTTGCCCAGAATTAGGCAGCAAGTAGCTACATTCTTATCTGATTAGCAGAGAACTGGACCTGTTAATGACAGAAACTCATCAGTGAAGCAGAATGTTAACTCCATGTTCAAATCCTGTTTCTAATCCAGGAACACAAACATCTATATGTTAATATAGATCTATATGTAAAACCATTTCTTAATTTACCGTCCAGTCAGGTTACAGCCCTAAACCTGGAGGAAGACACCACCTAGTGGTGAGAGTGTATAGAATTTAACACTTATTAATTAAAACGAGACCAGCAGAATATTGGAGACTGGGCAATGACATTTACAATGTCTTCTGTCACCAGTGATCATGAGGTCTAATGTTACTCTACACTTCTGTTTATCAGTGTTTGAACTTCACTGTAGAGTCTGTTTACACACAGAGACAGACAGACAGACAGACAGAGGTAGATAAGATAAACCTTTATCCTTATCTTATTCGTCCCACAGTGGGGAAATTCACATTCCACATACACACATTCACATAGGCAGACATTTCTACAGTTTCCAAAAGAAAATGGGAGGAATTCAAGAAACTAGTAGAACTGAAAAAAAGAAGAGGAGATTATCTCAAGGATGAGATTTGCACACATTGGTCTCAACAGTGCACTGAACAGGATAATTAACAGTCATGCAGCAGGTTGTGTGTGAATATTGTATCATCGAAGAAACAGGACAACATGTGGTTATTTATTGTACCAGCGGGAAAGACACATTTTCAAAAACAGACTGTAAAAATATCAACTCATACTTGAATTAAAGGCTTTACTACAACAGAACTCAGGGAAAGTGGGTTAAAGGGCTGTATTTACACTTTTAAACAGAAAAATCTGGTATTTTCATGAGACCCGTTGTGATTCACACTCAGACCCAGAAGGTGGCGGTAATGCGCCAAAAACATAATAATAAGAAGCAGGTAGCAGCAGCAGCAGCTGCAGAAGAAGAAGAAAGCTATCGGAGCATAGTGTTTATTGCACATTTGTTTGTTTGTTTGTTTGTTTGCTGGGATGTAACCGGATGTAACCTGCAAGTTAACCTCTGTTATATTTGGTTGAACTGTGTCTCCGCTGTCGGTGAGACGGCTGTTAATCACCAGCTGTTAGTGGACGTTAGTTAGCATCAGAGCAGCTACAGGCTAATGCTAGCTAACAGCAGAGTGAAGCTACGGACTGAAGGTGATTTTACGTTATTTCTCTTCTGTTTGCTGCAGATTGTTTAGACTTTGGACTCAGACTCGTTGAAAAGGAAGCGATGTTCTCGGTGACTGTCAGATCAGCTCTCAGCAGATGTAAGTGACCGTGTTTGTGTGTTTGTTAGCTGCTCGTTGTGTTTTTAAGTCAAATGCATTGTAATGTTTGAATCTTCACTTTGAGCCTCATGTTGGCTGTTTGAAGGTTTGTCTGCTCTGTTGGGTCGAATTGGTTTCTGCATGATTTAGTTGACTCTAGTTGGTTAAACTGCAGCTTGAAGTGCGAAGTAGGTGAAAGGTCAGAGTGCAGCTCCAGTGTTTCATGTCGAGTTTCATTTGTTGGGCTCAGACCAACGAGCTCATTCTTTTCTACTCTGGTCTATGAAAAGTCAGAAAAGTATGAAATCACAGGTGATTATCAGGTCATTAAATTGCAAGTTTGCCAGATCAACAGTCCAAAGCCTAAAATTATTTCTCTTCTATAAATGAGAAATATTTGTCTTTTTTGTTTAAAATATGACTTAAAGGATTTATGGGTTATTTTCAGCTGCAGATTTAGTTTGTGTGGCTCGATGAGCAGATTAAATTCTCTTCTTTCCTCCACTTTGTCAAACCAGCAGATGTGATTTGCCCAAACTTTTTCTTGACTGTTACCTTTGTTCTACTTGGCACTAATAATAATGATCCCTGTTCCTGTTCTCCTGTGTGACTCTGCACTTATGTAGATTTTGTGAATGAATGTTTTTCTAGATTCTGTTTCTATTCCAGTGCAGAGTAAAACACCCTGGATGAGGATTATTTTCATTATTGATTAATCTGTGATTAGCTGATTTTTTTTTTTTGATTTTTTTTTTTTTTTAACATGTTCTGAGCCCAAAGTCACATCTTCAAATATCGTGTTTTGTCAAACTAACAGTTCATGACATTACATGACCATCATCAGTTAACATGACTGAAATCTGTGGTCAGTCATTGAAGCCACTGGAATGTAACTAAGTAAGTTTATTCAAGTACTGTACTTCATTTATTTTAAATTGGAAGTACATTGAGATAGAGTTGTCATTTACAATACAGCTGAGTAACAAAGCATAGAAGAGAGATCCAAGAGATACAAATAGGAAGCTTAGTTAAAAATGGTGATTAAAAAGTAAAAAATACTAAAAAGTCAAATAATGAAACCTTAGGAATAATAACACAGTTTAAAAAATTAAACAGATCAATCAGTTGAAACAAGAACAGCTGGAAGTGAAATGAGATGAGATTTAAAGTTTAAAAAGTCCTGAAGAAACAAAGGAGGTAAACTTTGAGAAAAACTGGACTTTCCAGGTTCAGTTAATGCAGCTTAAACCATTTACTGGTTACTTTACAAATGAAGTTTTAAATATATGTTGTGCTATAAATTAAACTACCCAACAGTTTATACAAGTACAGCTGGAACCATCAGTTGATTAGTCATTTGACAGAAAATTAATTATCAACTATTTACTCTATTAATTACTGAAGTGGCTTTTTCATGTAAAAACATTTCATGCTTGAAGTTTCACAAATGTGAAGATTTGCTGCTTTTCCTCTGAATCATTTGAATCATTTGAATGTGTCTGTAATAGTTTGGAGGTTTGGACTGTTGGTTTGTCAAAACATCATGTGACCACATTTCTCAATACTTTCAATATATTTAAAATTATACTTACATACTTTTACTGAAGTAACATTTCCAATGCAGGACGAAGTCGAAGATCAGAATACTTCCTCTATCTCTCTCTCTCTCACACACACACACACAGGTCCGTTGTTCTGACTCGGTGTCTCTGCTCTCAGACAGGGGGCTGTGGCTTCCCGCTCAGTCTGCGGTCAGAGCCATGGCGTCTGCAGGTGCTTCCAGCTCTCCCTACACCAGCCTGGCCATCAGTCACCCAGCAGAGTTCGTCACACATGTGGAGCTTAACCGTCCTGAGAAACGTAATGCCATGAACAAAGCTTTCTGGAGGTAGGAACCTGTTTCAATTAATACGCAATAATTTGTTTAATTCACCAACAACAAACAAAACAAATTAACATGGCTGTTATTTTTATAGTTTAATGTCTTAATCTGTGTGTTAAAAAAATCCCTTTGAGCAATGTTACTCAGCTAAATTCCTACAATATAACTACTAATATGTTAGAGCTGGATGTTGGTAATGAACTCCCAAATCTATTCAAGTTCTCTTTAGAAAGATTTATTACATCAGGTAAATGTCCTTATTTCATAAATGTGAAAGCACCTCTAGGAATTCATCTCAGGAACTTATATTTATTTTGAACCCAAAAGTAAATTGTCTTATCAAAGTTATTTTCAAACATTCTACTTTACCGTACTGTTTTAAAAAAGCAGTGAGGCTACAAAAGACTTAAAATAGATATTAATAGATGTTATATATTAAAGATATCAAATAGCAACTGTTGAAACTGAGCAAATCTTCTTTGTCCTGAAATACTGGAAACTATAAAAGAATTAAAATTCTCACATTTAACTAATGTACAATAGTAAACCACTGGAATTCATGATTGAAGCACTTGTACAAAAGTATTTATTGAACAGTTTACAGGAACCTTTGGTTTTTGTTTTCTCTCCCAGTGAGATGGTGGATTGCTTTAATGAGATCGCGGAGAATCCCGACTGCAGAGTGGTGGTGTTTTCTGGAGCAGGGAAGATGTTCACAGCTGGTAGGGGTCAGGTGCTCGACATTTTTTAATGACGCTGTCTTTGCAGTAAAGTTGTATTTATTCTCTGTGTCGTGTTACTGTCCAGGTATTGACCTGATGGACATGGCAGGCGATGTCCTCCAACCAGAGGGAGACGACATAGCCAGGATCTCCTGGAACATGAGAAAGACAGTCACCAAATACCAGGAGACATTCTCTGTCATAGAGAAGGTCAGACCTGAAGAGCGGTTCTGTTTGTCACACTGAGGATATTTTATTATTATCGTTGTTGTTGTGTATTTGGACGGCAGGAAAAGTGTTGGGTTGTTTGTGTATTTTCCTGTAAAATGATGGATGATTACTTTCTTTTTGCAGTGTCCAAAGCCTGTCGTGGTGGCCATCCATGGAGCCTGTGTTGGGGCAGGTAGGGTGTCACCATTACACTATGAATGTGACTATTAATTAATGACCCTGAGTTCAGATTTTAATTTTCAAAAGATCAGTGCTCAGATCAATGGAAAAATGTCATAATTGCTACAGAATCCTGACCTGGACAAAAGAGTCTGAACCACTTTGCTTCCCATGAGAATTAAGTCAGATAGAAGAAACAGTTTTACATTTTTGTCCTCTCTGGATTTAAAACCTTTACTGGACAGTGTGGTGGTTTTACACTCTTATTTCCTGAGGTTATAATTGTTCAGAAATCCATTACTGAATAATCAATTTATTTTCCAAACTACTGAACATGAAAATGCAGCTGGATTGAAAAGGCCTTTTACAATAATTCCCACATTTTCAATAGGCCCGTTTGCCTTACTTTTAATAATTGAATATTATCTATATATTTACATATATTAGCTTCTGTTATCCTG
Source organism: Holacanthus passer (assembly GCA_025331565.1). NCBI lineage: Eukaryota > Metazoa > Chordata > Actinopteri > Pomacanthidae > Holacanthus > Holacanthus passer. The sequence goes on from JAFREQ010000017.1 coordinate 5,007,608, forward strand.
GTTTTGTGATTAGATATTTCCCTTTGATACGTCACTTTTTGATGCTGCAGTAATCTACAGTTTATCCTCATGTGCATCACATTTTCACCTCCTGTTATATGAGCTGCTTCATGATCCCAGTGATCCAGGACGGCTGGTGTTCAGCTCAGTGAATCAAACAGCCCAGAGACAAACAGACTCAGCTGAATTTGCTTTGTGATACAGGCCCCAGGGTGAGGAGGGGTCAGGCTGAGGTGTTCGTTTGCATGGAAAATATCACTTAGACAAATAAGCCTTCAGAAAATGCTACAATTATAAACGGGTAGAGAAAAGCCACTGTTGTGTTCATGTTGTTCTCCGCGGCAGGTGTCGACCTGATCACAGCCTGTGACGTTCGCCTGTGTACGCAGGACGCCTGGTTCCAGATAAAGGTACGTACGTGTCCTTATGATTTTCAGAATTTGGAAATGTGCTGAGAAAAACAGGAAATGTTGCCTTGAAAAAAAGAGTGAAAGATTAATTAGTACAATTGGTTTTTTTTAAATCTGTTTCATCAACTGAATGAAAGTAAAAGATTTTTTCATCCATTTTAACATAATATTCTTCATGTGTTCAGTCATATTTTTGACATTTTACTGCTGTTGTCACTTCTCTTACTGTCTGATATGATACCTGGGGAGGATGTTACCTCAGTCTGTGTCTGTCTTTCTGGTTGGCTTCACAGGAAGTGGATATTGGAATTGCAGCAGATGTTGGAACTCTCCAGAGACTTCCTAAAGTCATCGGCAGCCGCAGGTAAACTGACTGACCATTTTAATGAGTCAGAGAGAAGGTGGAGGTGAAGTCACAGCTTCTGCTTACTGTTAAAGATTCAGACTATATGTAGTAGTACATGTGATGCACTGTGTGAAGTATTTCAAGTGACAGAAAACATCAAAGAACTAAAGATCACCAGTTTTTGGACCCAGCGTCTGAACCAGGAAAAAAATATAAAATGTAGAGTTTCCTGTAGCTTTAAATTGAGTATGTTTAAAACTCTTTATGCATGGAATGACTCCATATTATTGTCATGTGATGAACTCTCCCACTGTCTCCAGTCTAGTGAACGAGTTGGCTCTGACTGCCAGGAAGATGTTTGCTGACGAAGCCAAGAGCAGCGGACTGGTGAGGTGAGAATCCTCTTACATCGAATACGATCGTTTTCACTGAACCTGGACTAAAGACAGTTGTTGCCTGGTTTTTAATCTTGCTGCAGCTCCAGCAACTATTTTCAACATTCTCAAATTTGATTGCAATCAAATGTAGCATTGAAGAGTTATGGCCCGTTTAGTGCATCAGGCCACGCCTTCAAAAGTTTGGTAACCAGTTATAGACAAAGAGTGATACCCAAAAACAAAGTCCACATTTGTTCAGTCATCTAAATATGTAGCATGTACATGATATGTACGTTTGGTGAAAATTAGATGGAATATGTGTCAAAAAAAAGCAAAAAATGTGTTTACAAAGAAGTCCTAAATAGGGGAAGAAGGGGAACAAACATGTTGTTTTGATACTCTTCATGGTTCATGAGTTATTTTCCTAAATGTAAAACTGATCACATGGCCATGTTATTGGCACCATGTTGTAATATGTTAAATATTCCCAGATGAGGCAACTGTCGATAAAGTATGAAAACTTTAGCACTTGTTGAGATTTCTACTTTCAAACATTCTTCCCATAGACTTCCATTTAAATTTTAATACTTTTAAAATTAAAAAAAAATCACTGAAACAGGTTAGAATAAATAGAAATGTCCTGAGGATGTACATTTTGACCTTGAAACAAAGTTTCTATGACAAACAGCTCTCACACAAATAATAAACTTCAATTTCAAACTCACTTATTTTAACCTGTTAGTCTCACAAGTTGAACTCTTTTCCCGTCCAGCCGAGTGTTTGCAGATAAGGAGGCCATGATGGCTGGAGCTCTGGAGATGGCCGGGGAGATCGCTGGTCGCAGCCCTGTGGCCGTGCAGGGCACCAAAATTAACCTGGTCTACTCCAGAGACCACAGTGTAGCAGAAGGGCTGGACTACATGGTGAGAACATCTACCTTCAAAACATGAGCGTTTTTCTGAGCATGTCTGTTTGTCAGCATCACCGTGAAACTGCCTTTTTAATGCAACTGACCAACACTGAGTTCCATCGCTGTCTTCCTCAGGCTTCCTGGAACATGAGCATGCTTCAGTCTCAAGATGTGATGAAATCAGCTCAGGCCTCCATGGAGAAGAAAAGTCCCAAGACAATCGCTTTCTCCAAACTCTGAGCTTCACAGAGGCAAAGATCCGATCCGACACTAAAGGTGCCATTTTAATTCTCCGTGTGGCCTTTTCTGTGGGAACGACGTGATTTTCTGTTTGTCTACATTTGAACAGCTTGAAACGGCTGTTGGAAAGATTATGAGGGCAGATGATTCTTCTTGGGATTTGTTTCCAAAGATCTGTGTTATTGTTTGGTTGAAACAGCATTTAGATAACAGGATACTTTGCAACTAAACCAAGGAATTAAAGTCGTCAATATGTGGAGTCAGAATCATAATTTCATTCAGGTTAACATCATACAAACTGTAATCAGAGAAATGGGAGACAGTAACACACTGTATACGTCTACCAATTTGAAGATGTTGTGTACTCACCGACCGTCGATCTGCAGAAATGTTTGTGCACTTGGAAAAAGAAGACTGAGCTAATTCTGACCTCACAGTTGTGATTGATTTCAAAGCTCATTGCTGTAGTAACAGTAACATTCAGTTATGTATATCTGCAAATGACTTGATTTTTTTTAATCTTATTAAACAAACTTGTCTGCAAGTTAGTGTTGACTTTGAATTTTAAACATCCATGGTCACCTGTTATTTGCTAAAATAATTTTGGACAGAAAAGAGATTAATCTGCAAAACATAGATTCAAACTATTTAAAATGCTTTATTAATAAAACTTAAAATAAATTAATTATACTAGTGTAGAAGTAAAACACATTCAGTCAGTCACTGCAGATTCTGCTTGGCACGAAGTTTCTGTAACGTTTTCTGTGAAGAGATGAAGGAAAATATTCTGGAATCAACTCCAACAACACAGTTTGGTGTCAGTTCTCTAACAAGCATCTTGCCTTTGAACACATGATTCATATTTTACCTTGTGGAACTCCTTGGCCTTCAGTCTGTTTTTTGCATAAGCTTCCTGTCGGCTCCTGGCGGCTTTCTGGTGCTTCACCTCCTCCAGCTGCTCGTACAGTCTGCAGAGACGAGTGCACACAGGTACGTTGCATCATTTTGTTTTATAAATGCACATCTTTTATATGTAATGCAAGTCAACACATTTTAGGTTTAACCCTTAAAAAATGACCCTCTGAAGAAAAAACATCCACGGCTGAAAGACGGAACTGAAAAACAGCCACATCTGTATAGTAGTAAAACAGAGAAGCAACATTGAGTCCCAATGAACAGTGTAGAGGTAATAATATTCCAGCAGTACCTCTGAGTTCTCTGGTGCATCTCAGAAACATCCAGTTTCCTTTGCTCTGATGTGCAAATCTTCATCTCGTCCACCCTTTTCAGCCTGGAATCACTCACTGAGGGAACAGAAAACAACCTGGTTGCAGATTGTTGCTGCAGTTTCTGATCACTTTAAAAAGGCACTGATGATACGTGAAACATAACAGGTTCTTATTTTGTTTAAGAGTAACAGTAGCTCACTGCAGAGCCGTTCAGGTATCATGGCAGGAAAAAAACTGGCATTTTACAGGACATTTTGGAGTCAGGTTTGTGGATTATGAATCTGACATTAGAATAATAATTGAAGTATTGCAATGTTTACTTGTCACATCCACTAAAAAAAAGCACTGACTAATAACTGGTGTCAGAAATAGTAAACAGACTGAACATTAGTGAGTCTGTGTGTGTTGGCCAATGATTCCTCTTTCATTAATAAAGTACGAGCTGTACTTTATCCATTTATTCATGATGGAGCAGAACTTGCAGTGTTGAAATACACAGATCTGAGCTGCCGATTATTTATTCATTGTAATGTTTGTCCTGTAAGATGTACTAATCTAAGCTTTCATTCAGTGGGTATTAAAAAAACCATTTGATCACCATAACGCTATCTCACCACTTCTTTTATTCTGAAAGGTCAGATGTTGATATCAGTCACTTCCATGAATGCAACTGGACTACGTGCTCCACAAATAATGTTTTCCTCTATAGTTTAATCTGTGTGCAGATTTCCAGAGCAGTATTTTTTCTACATTTAAATTTTTAAATGTCCAAAAGGAGATACAGATTTTGATGTAACGCTTATTTGTCTAAGGAAGTTTTTTCCCACCCATTATAAAATTGTAGTGATTTGAAAAATGTGAAATACCTGGAGGCGGCAGCTGGGGCTTTTTCTGCCTGGAGCCAGATGTCTCAGTAGTTTGGTCCTGCCCCGTCTGTCCTCCTCCCTTTGACTTGGTCTTTGCCTCAGAGGTGACTGGTTGAGAGTCCATAGTTTTAGGAGCCCCTCGGGCCTTGATTTCCTCCACCCTGCGGGACGATCTCTGCAGCAGAGCTCTGCGCTTCTGCTGGTCGACCTCCTGCAGGCCTCGGCCGGGACCCCACTGAAACTCCAGCAGTGTCACTGAATGGAGGGAGGGAATGAATGGACGGCTCACTTTCACAGATTTACCATGTTCTGACTCAAAGGATGTAATAAGAAAAAAAATATATATGTATGAATCTTGTTTTTTGTTCCATGTTTAACTCAGCAGCAGGTTTCCTCACGCTGCAGCTCTTCCAACAGAGTTCTATTTCAGTTCTATATATTCAGTCTGTACCTGTTGAGTGATTTTACCTGGATGTGTGTGGTTCTTGTCCTCTGGTGTCTCCTCCAGTAACAACATGGATTCTGACCCCTAAGAAGACAAGGTTTGTGTTCAGACATCTGCTGCTAATCAATCAATCTAGTCAGCTCAAACGTAAAAGTAAACCTGTTTCGTTGGTTGACGTGTTAGTAAGTGGACAGTCACCTCAGTCTCTTGGTCTTTCTGTCCTTCCTCCCTCACACCATCTGGATGTTTGTCCTCTTCATCAGTGATGGTTGTCTCCTGGTCCTGCAGTGTGGTGTCTGTCAGGCTCACTAATGTTATCTCCGACTGCTCCAGGATCCCCTTCTCACTGGCAGCTTCCTGACAGACAGAGATGACAAACAAGTTCTAAAAATAAGTAAAAGAGGACACGATTTAAAACCATAACAGCTGAGAAACAAAGTGCTCCTGTGACTGACTGCAACGGTCAGAAAACATTCATCGTACCAATATCTGCTCCTGCTCAGACTTCAGCTCTCCAGCACAGAGGTCTCTGGATGCTACCTCTGGCTGCAGCAGAGGCAGTGGATCATCACACATGGTTAAATTTGACAGACTCAGAGCTGTTCGCTCCACATCTGTCCTCATGGTGTCAGATTCATGAGGGTGGCACTGGGAGGTGATGAGCTGGGAGAAAGAGTCGTGTAAGGCGAGGGAAGCGGTCACGCAGCCGGACGGCTCCGCTGTTCTGAGGCGCTCAGGAGACAGTTCAGACTCAACAGAAGAATCATTGTGGGTTTCAGACTGTTCAGAAGGTGTGGAAGCACTGTGTTCCCAGCTGGCTGGCTGGCCTTCAGGAGAGCGAGGCACATTGTGTTCGGGTGGGTTAAAGGTCATGGAGGGGTCTGCTGTTTCGTTGTGGGTGATCTCAGCCACGAGCAGTTGGAATGAATCTGAGCCTGGAAGCAGTAAAAATGGTGGTAGACACGAACATAATGAAGTTAGGTTTCTAACAAGGTAAAAAAGGACACATGCAAATACAAGACAGCTGACTTTGGCTCAAAATAAATAGTAAAATGAACTAATTGAACTCATCAAATTCTCTAGATCAAACTTTTACTCGGCTTGAACCACAAACACACTATAGATATACATACTGTGCATGACGACAAGATACTTCCTGTCATACACCCACCATTCGGTCTGGGGTCACACTGGAATTCACCGTGATTACCTGAATATTTTATACCTCACCTTCAGTCCTCTCTGGGCCCAGCTCCTGTGGACTGGTTTGGTTCAGCAGCGTCTGGTCCTGTGGATGTGGATTCACACCCGGGACAGAGGCACTGTGTGAGGAGGCTTCAGGAGGCAACGCTGGGTGTGACGGCACACTGGCCTCAGTTGAAACACCCAGATCCACATGAGTCCTTTCACCTACAAACAGCAGGTTACTTGGTGACAGACTCACAACCTTTTTTCCTACTTTAAAAAGTGTATGAACATGTCAAACCTGATCACAGTGTGCTCACAGAAGTCAGGACATATGCAGATACAAACTGTCATTTACTCAAATCTTTTCATTCCTGAAGAGCTACATGATAATGAGGCTTCACCAACTGTCAAACAAAACAAAGATTGGCATCAATTGATGTTTCGACTTTGACTTTTACATTTTTTTCTACTTCTATTTTTTCTTCAATGGTTTAACTTGAATTTTTGAAAATGGCCATTTGGCATTGTTGCAATGTTTTATTGTTAATCAATAGAAAGTTGGAGTCCATCTTTAGTCTCCTGGTAATTTAAAACCTTACTGCCCCTTTCAGGCACCTCATACAATCCTGCTCTTACCTGAGCTTCCACTGTGCTGGTCAGCAGACTCATCCAGCTCCCCGAGCAGCGGCCTCATCCGGCTCTCCTCCAGACCTTCGTCCAGCCATGTGGTCGACTGCTCCGACGTCATCTGACCCATCAGCTGCCCTGCATAAAAGTCCTGCCCACCACTCAGCCAATGAGAGCTGGACTGATGGGAGAGTCGACCAATCATCCGACTCAGAGTGGAATCCCATCTACCTTGATCCAAGCTCGCAGAAACCGGCAGACATGGTAGCTGACCAATCATGGACGAGTGAGCCGATGGATGACCGACCAGTCGCACCATGGACGAGTCCCTGTGGTCGGCAGCCAGATAGGAAGACTGGTCTGTCAGCTGGCCAATCAGAGGTCTGAACGAGTCCTGCTCTTGGCCCTCAGCCAGTGATGGGTCCTCGCCGGAGAAGTGCTCCAGGACTGGATGGACTGTATTATCCCATTCCTGCAGGAAGAACGAAACATCAAGTGAATTCTGCATATTTTACACTAAAAATATTACTGACTTAATATGAATTATACATATAGTCATATAGTCAAACTGTTTGGAGCTGCAGTAACATGTTCGACTCAATCAGCTTGCCAATAGACTGTAAAATACAGTTGACAATTCCTCTAAGTACAAGTTTGTTGTTGTTAACTGTAAAATCATTTTCTCATATGGCCACAAAAAACTGACCGGGCTGCTCCTCTGTGCTCCTGCTGCGTCTGAGGGAAGAGGCTGACAAACTTTGGAGCTTTCATCCTCCCATCTCCTCTCTGAGACTCCAACCAAAGACCGCTGAGAAACTGAAGGCTCCTCCACATATGAGCCTTCACTGTCTGCAAAGCAACAAAGAGGAAATACAGCACTGCACCAACATGATAGTCTTGTGGTAGAAAACACTGATTCATGTGCAACAAGTGAGCGAGGCCCGTTTAAACTAAAACATGTTTGTGGAAAATAAATGATGGGTTTCATCTTTGGATGCTGATTATAACTTAAGTGTTATTATCCCCATTTGTATGATAATCGCAGCTCATCCAGCCTTCGAGTGTGGCTGGTTGGAACAGCTGTTAACAGCTCCAGACGTTGCTGCTTCAACAGTGAAGCAACTTGTACCATAACACTCACTAAGGTGTTTGAAAGCATTGCAGCAAAGTAACATTATAGTACAGATGTGGCAGCTGCCATCAATCTGCCAAAGTGAGGAACGAGATGGTATTCCTGTAATAAGTGTGTGCAGCGTGTGTAGTGTACCTGTGGTTTTCCCAGTGGTGCTGAGGGAGATGTTAAGCTCCCTTGTGTATCTGTCGATAATGCGCTGGATGCTGCTGTCATTAAACAGAGATTCTACAGCCGGACCTGGACGGTGCATGGCCGAGCTGTCCTTAATGCAGAAGCTCTGACCGGACTGAGAGGTGACACTGAGGAAGTCTGCTCCTCGTCCTTGTTCCACATGACGTCTGAGAGGAGGGGTTTTATCTAATGAACAAGTGGGAGAGGAAAAAGAGAGGAGAGCAGATTTAGGCTATAACAAAGTTAGAAACACAACAACATGTTGTCTGGTGTATAGAAAGTATGGGTCCTGTGTACAGTATTTCATATTGTCACCACATTCAGGTACAGCAGCACTCGACAGGCTCAACTGCCTGCAGAACTTCCAACAGGTCCCACAATGACATAAGTTTGAAGCACATGACAGATTCATATTTGACTAATGAAGAGTCAACTCATGCCGGTCAGGTGATTGAAATACTTCATTGTGGCAGATTTTCTGACCTGTGACTGTGACCCACTACTTTTCTGAGGTTTCCATTGCTGGATTTCACAGGATTCAAAGCACAATCAACCAGAACAAAGCACCACAAAGGCAAAGCATCGGGTGCCACAAGAAACGTTCCTGCTGTGCCTCACCTGTGTTTAAGTTCTGCTCAGGATCAGTAGTGATGTAGCTGCCGGTGGAGATGGTGGTGGAGGAGAGACAGTCAGAATCAGGATGCCTTTGGGCAAACTGACACACATACACACACAAAAAAAAACATGTTAAGGAGATAAGCATAAAAGTCAGGAAACCCATAACTGCGCTCATACAGTTAGGAGACATACTGGGGCATTCTGGACGGACGACAGCCACACACACGTTTCTAAGTCCTAAGGTTTTATTTTTTTATAAGTTACTCATACTGTTTCCTTTTGGCTAAGTGCTTTATCTGTAGTAGTGTCTGTAGTGAAATGACTTAAATTTACATTAGTTTATGACACGTACATGCACACAGGCGCACTGAGCTCAGTTCAAGTGTAGAAACCATCATGAAACGTATTTTGATTAAATACTTCTGGTCCAGTATTTTTACATCATCGCTCAGTATACAAAGACAGACACACACACAGAGAGACAGACAGACACACACACACACACAGAGAGAGACAGACAGACACACGCGCGCACACACACACACTCTATACAGGCAGGCAGGCAGACAGACAGACAGACAGACAGACACACACACTCTATATAGGCAGACAGACAGACACACACACTTTATACAGGCAGACAGACACACACACACACACACTCTATACAGGCAGACAGACAGACAGAAAAAAGCTTCTCAAGCATAATCACAGACTGTGGCAGATTTTGCCCAAATGCTCAGGTTTGGCTAGTTTTCATCATTGATCCACAACATGTGAACCTCAGAGGATATTAAGGAAACAAACAACAACAAAAATACTATAGACACACAATGAAAACTAAGTCAACATGACAACAAAAACAGAAATATTATTGCTGATGACTTGTTCTAAGGGAAGGAAAGAGCCAGCACTGAATTCTGAACACCTTCAGGAGGCCTGGTTACCTCTGCAGGGGATCTGTAGCTCGTGGCTGCAGCACCAGAGAAGTCAGCTCCTCTCCCAGAGTCAGAGGACAGCGGGGAGATTATCCTCAAGACTGAATCTGGAAAAATGTGCCAACCAAGTAGAAATATCTTCATTTTCACCCAATTATTTTCATATCAATTGCTACCATTTTCCTCCTCTGTTTTTTATCTCGTCACTCTTCAGCCGCCCTCTACATACCAGACTCTGATGATTCTGGAGAAGTTCCAGCCTCCACCAGCAGCCTCTCTCTCCACATGTGATTGCTGGGTCTCCTTGAGCTCGTCCCAGAGTCGACTGGTCTTTCAGCAGTCTGCTGCCCACTGCTGGACCAAGAGGGCGTCTGCAGACTTCTATCAGAGGCCACAGACGATTCAGATTCCTCCTGTGGATCCAAGTCCACAGCATGTGAAGGAACCTTCACATCATCCTCTGGGCCTGAAGATCACAAACATCAACAATCCAATCAGCTGATATTCCTCTGCATAGCTAGTCACATGGTTTGGGCTCATGATGAAAACCGTTTTCATGTGTTTCCGGGGTTTAGCTGACCTGTGACTTGGCTGCTGTTGAATGGCGTCTCCACCTCTTGAATAGCACTGAGCTCATGTTGCTCAGTCATCATGTCCATGATGCCCAGTCTGACTCGGGTCACCGGAGGCTTTGCTGCTCGAGGACGTGGGAGGAATCCTGAGGGGAGGACTGACGATGGGGAAGGTCCAACAGAAACACTGCTCTGAGAGATGGGATCTTAACGAAAAATAAAAAATTACTCTTAAGATTTTGATGAAACTACAACTATGTTGCCATTCAAATTGTACTTGCATTAAACAAGATAATACGTTTTATGGGTTGGCGTTTAATGGGAAGTTTGTAAAATAAATCCATCCAATTAATTTTGATAACCAGCACTGAACAAAGTAGCAAAAGCGCAAATGGCATTTATCAGATCTCAGATCAGCAGGACAAAGATCACAAACAGAGAATGAAAGGGTAAATAAATTAAGTGGAAAACATTTTGAAAGGAAATTGTGTGAATAAAGTGGAAAAACCTGCAATCTAACGTGTCAGTTATCCTTCTCACCACTATTAGACGGTGGCTGTTGAGGGGAGCCATCTTTCGCCTGAGGGTTTTCTAGGTGTGATAAAGTTCCACCGTTAGTCTCCTCTATAGCTCTCAGCAGGGAAGCAAGTAATTTGAGGCGGGTCTGACTGATGTCCTCTGAAACCAACACTTCACTGGATGCCTCTGGAACTGGCTGTGGCTGAGAAAATACAGGAAAGTTTCTGTTCTATGTGCTGTAATTCAGTTATTAATTTAAAAAGGGCACATCAGCAGTTGGATCTTTGCAATCAAGGAGGCTCAAACATTTCAGTTCCTTCACTTACTTGTGCATCAGTATGAATCAGAGCCTGTAACGCCTCCTTCTGTCGCCTCATCTGCTCCATCTCCGCCTGCTGTCTCTGCCTCTCCTCTTCTTGCTGCCTCTGCTGCAGCACCACTGCCTCCCTCTGCTCCAGCACCCGTCTCTGAACTTCCTGCAACTCCCGTCTCTGCCTCTCCTCTTCTTGCTGCCTCTGCTGCAGCACCACTGCCTCCCTCTGCTCCAGCACCCGTCTCTGAACTTCCTGCAGCTCCCGTCTCTGCCTCTCCATGTGGTCTTCTCTGGAGCTCAGGGACCCAGTCTGCAGGGTCCCAGGCTTAACTGCTGCTTGGCCTGGAACCAGAGGGGGACCATCTGTGATGCCCGGGCTAATGACTTGGAAGGGATCAGAGGTTGGCTGGAGTGCGATGTTGGTTGAGTGATGTGTTGTGATCAGTTTGTGAGGCAGTGGCTCTCTGGTGACAGAAAAGGGTCTCACTCTCTCTGGAAGATGCTCTGTTACTCTCTCCATTATGTTGTCAGTGAGCCAGGTAGAGTCATCTGGTCTCTGGTTCCTGAGACTGTTCGAAATAGGTTCCACTTCATCGAGCAGCAACCTGAAGCCGACCCTCAAACTGGAGTCAGGAAGGTGGGAAGGTGAAGCCAACACGTCAGACTCCCTTGTAGGAATTTCCACAGAGGTTTGTGGTCTGGCATGAACGTATGCAGGCACTGCTGGAGTTGTAGTGAGTGGCAGAGCAGGTGGAAGATGTGCAGACCGAGCACTGTGCAGAGGCGGGTGAATGCGGCCTGGAGGCTCAACAGTGGGCTGCAGAGTTGTGGCGGTCATGTTGTAACGAATTTGTAGAGCTCGCTGGTATTCCTCCAGGCGCTGGCGAGCCACTTCTACTGACCTCTGGTGAATTCTAAAATAAAGAGGGTGGTCACCCAGTCACCCAGTCAATTATATTTACATAGCCCTGTATCACAAATTTGCCTCAGGAGGCTCTACAATCTGTACAGCATTCAACACCCTCCGTCTTTAGACCCTCTAAAACTGAATTGTCTGAGGATTCTGACCTCAGTCACCTGTTGAGATCTACTTTCAAGAATAACATGGAAAAGTGGTGAAAGTAACTGGTTCAGACTCTAACACACCTGTTTTGTTCCAGCAGCCGCTGTTGGTATTCTCGAATCCTTCTGGTGTGGTCATCTTCACCTGGAGGAGGCACCAGCTGTAGAGTGCACAGGTGGAGGCAACAATTATTCCTCACTGAAGTAATTGTACTGTGCTGAACACATTATACATAGGATATCATCAATGGTGAACCAATAATGCCTGTCAACTTGACTGGAATTTTGAGAATGGCAGATATTTGACCTGTTTTGATGACAAATTCATCAAAATCAAAAATCATAATTTCAAAAAATGTCATCAGTCACTGCAAGAGTGCTTAAAAATCTCAATCTCGTCATCATTGATACGTAACAATAAATGTGAGTTGCTATAGAAAAACAATAAGAGAAAAAGACAACTGAGAACAGCTTTTAAACTTTAGCAAGGCTTTACCTCTGTGGCAAGACCAGGGGTGACAGAGGTAACTTCCTGGTCACTGGCAGGCACTTCTGGTTGGTTAGTAGGTACTTCCTGGGTCACAGCAGCCTTCAGATGTTCTCTCTCCTGCTGGGCCTCAAGCAGCATCTGCTCCAATTTGGCCTTCTGCTCTTCCAGCTCCTGGAGCAAAACCACCTGCTGCTGCTTCTCCCTCTCAAGCTCCTCTTCCTGGACCAAAAAAAGATGTAAAAAGAATGACCTGTAAATAAACATATTACCTATAAGGTTGGTCATAAACTTAGTTTCCAGGTGGGCTTCTTGAAGTACTTCATATGAAGTAGAGGAAAAAACATTTGAGCCATCAGTTTTGTTAAAGATAATGCAAGTTAGGAATGATAAAATCTGTGTAGTTTCCAGACCAGGTAGGCTGGTATTTAATCTGCACCTCATCCTGCTGTGAAATGCCGTCTTCACAGGATCACACTTCTCCACCAGCCAAGAGTGGGGCCTCTGTGTTCCTCTGCTGGATGTAGACCAACCTCCATTATGCTCAACTCCACTTAGCTTTTGATTTTTTACTTAAGAAAAGCTTCAGTATGTTGGCTCCGACACAGGGAACTAGAAGTCTCTTCTGAAAAGGCATGAGCCCCTGCCCAACACACAGCTTTCCACAGAGGCGGGACTAATTAAGTAACGAGGGACACCTGGATAAATACATTCTGAACAGTCATAAAATCACATCAAGTCTCTGGGATAACAATAGAACCAGGCTTTGAATTCTTTGAAAAACTATACAATGAACAGAAAAAGGGTGTTGAATCAACAAAAACAACATTTTAAGCTTTGTTAAAATAGATTGTTGTGAAGGACTGAACAGGTTCAGCTAATTACTGGTACTCCAAATGACATTCAATGACAGCACTCAATCAACAACTTCCTGCTTCATATAGTTTAATTCTTTGATCTCACTTCATGTAAGGAAATGTGAAAAACAAGCCGTGATCAGCTGTAATGTGCACTTGACTTCATAAAGAAGATAATGAGAGGGATGAATATTTACCACTTTAGCAGACATAACAGCAGACTGCACATTTCCAGTGTCTCAACAAGATGTTCTTACAATGTGATCTAACAACTGTCTCTGGAGACACAGTACGAGCATTTAAACCTGTCTGAACTGTGGATGGCTGCTGTGTATCGTATAAATGGAAATCATCACGTACCCTTTTCTTTTGTTCTTCTGTAAATTCTTGGATTCTGTTGGCAAGTTCATCAGGAAGAGGACTATCTGCCGCAGACTGCTCTGTTGTCTCCAATGCTGGTGGAATTAAATATAAAAGCACAAAATGATCATTCTCACTTATGTCTCACAAATACTAAATATGTAATCTTTTTGTACTCAAGGATGCACGTCTACGAAACAGAAAAGGAACAGATCTCAAATATAAGAAGAATTAATTAAACCAAATAAAAATGCTTGTGGAAATTGGAAAAAGAAAACAAAAACAGCTGAAAAGCTGAGTAACAGTACGACTGTGTCACTTTGTAGTTATTTTCAAAGAAATAAAAATATTAGAACATTTTATAAAATCATTATATGGCAATAAGATGCAGATAAATTGGTGTGAATAATGCAAACAATGAAAGTCAAAGCAAAGGGCACAAAATGTGGAGAAAGCAGTGAAAGTATCACACTGTGCATGTCATGAATTTAGTTCATGTCAGTGAATGAGTTACCAGGTGGCGAGTGGGCAGGTCCAGGGAGCTCAGTGGGGGGCAGATTGTCTTTCTCCTCGCTGGTCAGAGAGCCCGTGTCGATGGTGGTGTCCCTCTCTGGGATTTGATCGGTGATGACGGGCGGTGAATCTGCTTCAGGGACGTGACTGTGGTGGTCAGGCCACTGGTGTCTCTGGCTCCTGATACGATCCAGGAGTTTCTTCAGCGCCCGTCTGGGAGCAGGTTTGGAGGGCTCCACTGCAAGTAAAGGGTTCAAGGCTGGACCTTGAGCAGATGTTTCCTGCTCAGTGCTTCCAGCTTCGTGCTCAGTGTCATGATGCATGTTTTCTGTTCCTGGGGTGGCGATTTCATCCAGTGTGACGTCCAGCTCTTGGTCCTGGCTGCCTGTCGACAGAGCTGGCAGAGGCTCGGGTACCAGCTGGACCACCAGGTCACCTTTAACCCCTGAGATCAGACACAGTCAACATTTAATGAGGCTCCATTAAAACTGTTCATGCATGCTGTATCTGCCACCAAAGCACTGAGGCTATGTGAGGTTTGAGGAACTGTACTGACAGAATTCCACCTTCTAGCTACCTCAAAATTATTTGCCTGGTTTTAAGCAAAGCTACAAGTACTGAAAACCAGTGGCACATTCTTGTTTTGTGACTATTTCTTACAAAAACACATCCATAGCTTAAAAACTACACCACTGAACAGTCCGTACTCCTCTCTCCGGTATACATGTCCTCAAAGGCAAACTCCATCTCCCTCTGAAAGTCCTCCCTCGTCTCCTGTCTCTTATAGAGAGGCTGGAAGATCTGAGGAGGCATCTGTGACACCTGCTGTCTCCTCCTCAGCAGGTCTGTCTGCTGCATGTGCTCCAGTTCCACTAGCAAGCGCTCACGATCCTAAAGGAGACCATCAAAAACCGATCAGGCACAAAACCTGCACCTTATACCGTATATTCATCCTGAATATTTCTTGTGTTTTTAAGAGACAGGAAATATTTAGGAAACATGAATGTTTAAGAAACACACTGATACAAGATTATTAAACATGTTTCAGGGAAATATTTTATCCAAGTATTAACTCTTTATAATTACAGAGTGAAAACATCCCAGTAATACAAATCACTACAATCTTTTCAAAACTTAAAAGGTCAGTCTTCCTACTTTGTGACTACTGACAGTGATGGAATGTTGCATCAGAGCTAAACATCTGACAGATACATGTGAACAATTTTGGTGTCTATCTGTTCATCAAGTAACAGCTAAGTTGTACCTGCATGAGATGTTCCCTCCTCAGAGCTTCCTTCCCTCTCAGACGAGCCTTCTCGAGCTGCTCCTCTCTCCTCCTCTTTTCCTCCCTCTGTAAGTCCTGCAGTCTCCTCGCCTCCAGCTCAGCTTCCTCATGGGCATTAGGCTGTAGACACATATACAGGTTGGACAACTCTAATAGAAGAGGAACTAACAAACCATGGAGAAAGGACACAGTCGTCAGAGGGCTTACCTGCGTTGGGTCTACCATTCTGTCCACTGCGCTCTCAAGCATGTGGTAATGTGTGGAAGCAAAGGCACTCACATCAGATTTCTTTACTATGTGTGGCTTCTTGAAATCGATGTTCTGCGTGAACAAGAAAAGACCATGTTACTTTGACTCCATCCACAACCTAAACTGCATGACAAGAGAAAATCCCTTCACATCAAATATGCTTGATATTTGCGACACAATGAAAACAGATAATGACAATGAGTCTGGGAGTTCTATCTGTATTTTCTTATTTACTAAGAAACAATGAAACACAGACAAAGTAACATTGTTCTTGCTTATATACACATCCACCTCTTTTGTGCTATTTTCTTTGTCTTTTCCTGTTTTTCTTTTCTCACGTATTTCTAATGTCTACATTTCCAATTTGTTCAGCGATTCAAATAGAATAATTAATACTGAAGAGATACAGAACGGCTGACAGTGTGATTATCAGGCCACAAACTGACTGCATATTGTGATGTGTCACCCCCTTTCGTTAACTGTGCCTCTAGTGTGAGAACTGATGGGGTGTCAAATCATTGCACAATGCACATTGGGCATTGCTGAACCACTTAGCCTAAACTTCATTCTGTAAAACCTTTATGACAATTTACCAAACTGATTTTTTACCATAAACTAAAATTTGAACAGGAAAACACTGTAATTCATATAAAGATCAGGGAAATCACCTGAATGGGGTTTGGGGGAGGCGGTGGGAGGCTGGCCACTTTTGCTGACCTCTCCTTTTCTGCCTCTAGTGCCTTCTTCCTGGCATTTATGGATCTGCAGAAAACCAAAGGAATAAACTGAATGTTTAGTTAATTCTGATTAAATTGAAACATGTACACCTCCTTCAAACAAATGTTTGTGATGCTGCTCACCTGCTTTGTTTCTCATGGTCTTTAAGCCTCTGTGATTTCAGCTCCTTCAAGGCTTCTCGATAACGCTCCTCTGCTTTGGTGTGATTTTCCTTCTCCCTCTGAGCTATGGCTGCCAAGTCGGGTTCCTTGTGCAATAATATCAAATTTACCACACACAAATTCAATGACTTGGAAAATGTATTCATCTTCTCGTGAGATCATTATGAAGAGATGGTTTTGTTCACAGTTTGGTTTCAGACGTTGTCTTTGGTTTGGCCTTTGAAAATTTCAGCAGCTAACTCAACAATGACTAAAATGCCCCCATGGACTGTGACAGCTTATCCTTAACAGGTGTATTGTCTTTATTCAGCAACAGAAACCATTTGCTATTTAAGACAATGTACAGCTGCTGTCTCTCTTGTTTTAGACCACTGTTATCTTACGTTTTCTTTTGCACTCCTGTGTCCCTGACCGAGAAGCTGGAGGCTCTCCTGGTACAATTTCTGCAGTGTGTGGAGTTGCTCCCTCTGCTGTCGTTCCCAGTCCTCCCTCAGCTCCTCTCCCAGCTGCTCCAGCTCACGCTGCCGTCTCTGCTCAACCTCTCGGCGGATCTGCAGGGCGATGTGCCGCTGCTGCTCCCGTACCTGAGTGTCAAAGTAAAATGTAAATGCATTGTCACTCTTAAAATGAGTTTGAACTCTGAACTCTGCTGTTAGCTCAGTTCGTTGCAGCACTGCTGTAATTATGTCACTGTGGGTTCAAGTCCAGTGTGATTAATATGAACTTTCTTTGTGTCATAACTGCTGCAAATGAATGTGCAGGATGAATAAGGTGCAACAAAACATTGCATAACTTCAAACAGGACCACTGCCTGTTAATTATCTGATAGCAAGAAGATCAGATAATTTGCATCGCTATCAGTTTGATGTTGTTATTTACACAGATTTACATACAACACATCACAGCTCCCAAATGGTTAATATACTGTTCGAACACTTCCAAACTGATTATCTGCCCCCTGGTGTTTTTAACAGACAGATTTCTAGGTGTCTGTTTCTTTCATTTTAAAGTAACAATTAAAGAGAGAAGTGATTGCAAAAAGGCCACTTATAGGATCTACTTATATCTACAGTCATGGGTCAAAGTTGTTTATTGGCTTTATTCTACCTGCAGTGCTTTTAACGCCATGTCCAAAATGAACTCTTGCTTACAGGGCAACAGTAAAGAGGAACTGTATTTCAGTCTGGCAGATTGATTGTAACACAGGTTAAACCTGAGGTGAAGTGAAGCTGGAAACTATCCTGGCCAGGTCAAACTTTATTTAAATCCTCTTTATGAAACAGAATTTCCTGACAACAAGCCTGGGCTACTAAATTAGCCCTGACTTAACTGACTATCTTTCTTAATGGAACACCGTCAATAGTGTAAGGAGTTGTCAGTTTATTATAAATCATTGACCTGAAGTGAAGAAGGAACTCAGACTCAACTCAAATGAACCTGTTCTGTTAGCGTCACCCCACATTACCTGCTGTATTCGCAGTTTTCTCCTCCTCTCATGCTCCTCTCGTATTATTCTGGCCTCTTCGTTAGGACTCAGTCTTATCCGGCTCACTTTTCTCTTCATTTTCTTCAAATATGCTGTTGCACTTTCCCCAGAAGCATAAAGCAGCTAGCAGCTCCGTTAGCCGCGCTAGCTAATGTTTGCTAGCTCCACTGAGTCGCAGGCACTCACGACCGAGACAGACGGCTTTGGGAGACATTTAAAAAATAAAACAAACGAGAATGCATTATAGAAAGACTACAGAAGATGTCTAAATGAGACTAAATCATCTCCAGAAGTTTTGTTTATCATCTGAATCCAGCCTGAAAAAAAACGAGTGAACGTTTTTTTGTCCTAAACGTCACATCCGGTGTTTTAAACTGCCCGCCGCGCAGATGAAAGTCCGCCTGGTTCCTGCATTAAACCAAACAGGTTCCTGCTCACATTATGTGCATCTAAAAGCATTTCCCCGCCTAAAACGCGTGAAACTAAAAATGGTCGCTTCATCTACAAATTAAATCGATGTAAAAGAAATTAACACAAAGGTCCTAAAAC
This sequence comes from Holacanthus passer, assembly GCA_025331565.1. NCBI lineage: Eukaryota > Metazoa > Chordata > Actinopteri > Pomacanthidae > Holacanthus > Holacanthus passer. The sequence continues at coordinate 5,026,259 of JAFREQ010000017.1, forward strand.
TGCAACCGGCCTCCGAGTCTGCCAGCGTCGCGCTAGGGGGCAGTAGAGCGCACATGTTCCTGTGTCGACAGGCGAAGAAGGAGCCATTCACGGCGCTAATGGAAAATATACCAAAACTCCAGTGATTAACGTTTTCTATTTGTGACTCTACTGAAGAGCAAAGGTAAGATCTACACCAATAAAACATCATGCTGTCATTTGGACGGTTCGTTCAAGCTGCAGGATCTTATTTATGCTGTGAGATTAGCAAGGGGCTAACGCTAGCTAGTCTTGCTAGCTAAACGCAGCAATACACAAATGCAACTAAAGCAGCCATTATTATTATTAACAGGAATTCATACCGTTACTCAAAAATAATCTTTAGTGCTAAAGACAAGCCAGGTCCTAAATGCCTTAAAATGATCATTATCTTAAATTGATGACAGAACACGACAATGTAAGTGTTGGTTACTCTTAGATTTGGAGGTAGTGAAACACTGTTTTTCAGTCCATTCATGCAGACCTGTGTTCTGGTTTGTGCCCTTTCTCTTTCATTTTAAACATTTTATCATTTCTGCTCTTATTCGAGATGGCTTTGATGGATACCACATTTTTCAGTTGAGGTTTCAGAGATCCACTTAGCTCTGAATAGCTTTGTCCTCCACTGTGTCTCAGACAGTTTAATGACTGATTCTCTCCTTTTGCCTTCCTCACATCAGCCTTGTCATCATGTCTGGAGGTCCAGCAGTGAGGGTCAGCATCGAGTCTTCCTGTGAGAAGCAGGTGCAGGAAGTGGCCCTGGATGGAACAGAGACGTATGTCCCCCCTCTGTCCATGTCCCAGAACTTGGCAAAATTGGCACAAAGAATTGACTTCAGCCAGGGATCTGACTCAGAGGAGGACGGTGTCGAGGGTGAACCCAGGGATCGTGAGTGGGGCAAGCAGGAGCCAGAGGAAGAAGAAGGTAATGTATGCTCAAGGGAAAGCTGAGAGAATTTAGAGTCACAGCTAGATTCTGTTTACCTGATCATTTTTTTAAATGATCAAGCAGAATGTTAGGGACTCTCACATCAAGATCAAGTAGGAATAAACAAGATAAAAACATATGAAGGTAAAGAGACTTTGCTTGGAATTAATTACTCTTATTTGATAAAACGGAGTCATGGATTCAGTTTTTTCTGTTAGAAAATCTGATTAGCGGTTTCCTCACACAGGTACAGTGAAGTTTCAGCCGTCTCTTTGGCCCTGGGACTCGGTGCGTAACAACCTGCGCAGTGCCCTGACAGAGATGTGTGTCCTCTATGATGTGCTCAGTGTGGTGAAGGAGAAGAAGTACATGGCCTTAGACCCGGTGTCTCAGGATCCAACAGCTGGCAAGGTAAACTACTAAAGGATATTGCTATCACTACTATCATTAAACATCTACCAGAGCAACAACACTGGATAAAGATTCTACTGATAATACACAAGTGTGGATGCGACACTGACAAAAGGTTCAAATATGATGATAATCTTTGGTTTCTCAAAGAGCTGTTCACTTTCTCTGGCAAACGCAGGTTTGTTTGTTTTTTGCTGTTTTCAGTGTTTGACACACACATACTTAAATCCACTGTCCATTCATAACAGCATTTTCTTCTCCTTGTGCAGACGCCCCAGGTGTTCCAGCTGATTAGTAAAAAGAAATCATTGGCCACAGCAGCACAACTCCTCCTAAAGGGAGCAGAGAAGCTCAGTAAGTCAGTAGCAGAGAACCAGGAGAACAGGAGGCAGAGAGACTTCAACTCTGAGCTGCTGCGACTCCGATCACAGTGGAAACTACGCAAAGTGGGAGACAAAATCCTGGGAGACCTCAGCTACCGGAGCGCAGGTGATAAGGCCTCTAGTTTGTGCTCAGTCAAATCTGAAAAGGGCTTTTTAAGAAGCATTTTGTTTTCTACAAAATAATGTGAGACACTTCTAACTTGTAGTCTAACCCCAAGCCAACATGTTTTGATTCTTCACCCATTCAGGTTCTCTTTTTCCTCACCATGGCACATTTGAAGTGATCAAGAACACAGACATTGATCTGGACAAAAAGATCCCAGAGGACTACTGCCCCCTTGATGTCCAGATCCCCAGTGATTTGGAGGGATCTGCTTATATCAAGGTGAGTGGGAAACAAATTGATTGACATTGATCAACATGTGTCTCTGCAATGGCATGCTCTATGAGTGGTAACAAACCTGGTGACTCGCATTTTCACTCAGCACTACATTTTTGTGTGAATTGGGTGAGAGGAAAAGCAAAAAAAATAAAATGAAAGGACAACCTTGTTATGTTAAGGTTAGTTAAGTAGAAAAGGGGCATTCTGCTTACCAGTGCAGTGCAGCTGGAGCTCTTTCCATTTTGTTTTTTACAGTTTTCATACCACTGTTTTTGAAGATTCCAGAAACATGTAGTTGTAATAGTTGTGCACTGTTTCTGTCTCCAGGTGTCCATCCAGAAACAAGCTCCAGACATTGGTGATCTGGGAACTGTCAACCTGTTCAGGAGACCGCCAAAAACCAAAGCTGGTATGGTTCAGTACATAAAGACAATGAATGTTGTCCAACAGCCAAACTTTTAAAACCGGTTCAGTAACTGTCTGAATCTCCACCTGTAGAATTAGAAAATGTATCTATGTATGTATCATCTCTGAAATTTCCCTACTCTCTTTTCCTCCACATCCCAAATGTCTGTCATCTTTCACCTCTTCCCATTCTCCCCACCCGATCTCTCTTCATCCTGCCATTATCTCCTCTCTTTTAATTTCTTGCCCAGGTACCCAGGCGTGGCATGTGAAGCTAGAGGCGGCTCAGAACGTTTTGCTCTGTAAGGAGATCTTTGCCCAGCTGTCCAGGGAAGCTGTCCAGATTAAATCCCAGATCCCTCACATTGTGGTGAAGAATCAGATCATCTCACAGCCCTTTCCAGGTCAGAACGCTCATGACAACATCAAAGTGAGAAAACTTGTAAACTTGTAATCATGAGAGATCTGTGTTTGTTGCATATTTGATGTTGAAGGACACACATTAGCTGGTTTGATCACTACAGGCACTGCCTGTGCTAAGTGCTAATAGTTCTACATTATTACCATACATCACATTCTGTAAAAGTGGACAAGTGTATTTGATGAACCAAGAGAAGTGATGGTATTAAAAATGATTCCAAAAAAACTAAGGAAAATGAACTTACTGAAAGAGCTGAAACATTATATTTTTTGATCATCTCTGTGGCTCTGGAGTCAGCCTTGACAAACATACTCATGTCTTGTTTGTTCCTGTGATCCCCCTTCATAGGTCTGCAGCTCTCCATCTCACTGTGCCACTCTACGGGAGACAAAAAGAACCATCGGGCGTCTCCAGAGAAACCCAAACCAGATGACCACCTTTACGTCCTAGAACACAATCTGCATCAAATGATGAGAGAGGTGAAACACTGTGTGAAGTTGATGTGCATCTCACCTGAAGCTGCTGTCTGTATCAGTATTGGCAAACATATATTTCAGCAGATATATGACAAGAAAGTGAAGTACAGAAATACCAAAGTTCACTCGACACATTCCCATTACATCCCTTCAGTTGCTGTAATGCAAAACTAAACAGTAAATTCATCAAATTCTCTGGCCCGTAGTGCTATTTTCTAAGCTACACATAATGCAATCTCTATCATTGAACAACTTTGTTTCTGTTGCAGTTCCACAAGCAGCAGCTGAGCTCTGTGGTGATGCCACATCCTGCTAGCGCCCCTTTTGGCCACAAACGCCTGCGCCTAGCCGGGCCTCTGGCCTACGACAAAGCTGAAATCTCCAGTTTGCAGCAGAGTGAGGGGCTGCTGGAGAAGATCATCAAACAGGCCAAACATATCTTCCTACGTAGCAGGTAACTTTAGTTGTACCGTCTGTGATTTTATTTGAGGACTGATATCACAGTAACAACTGCCAGTGGTGGTCATGGTCACAAAAGCTTTAAGCTACAGTGATGTTAGCGGTCGATAAACGTTCAACCATGCAGCTATGCATGACCACAGAAAATACTGTGTAAATGTACAATGTAAATCCAGGCGGAAGTACCACTTTTATTATGTCATTGTTTGCAGTGGAAATAGTTGGAGGTCTTGCAAATAAGCAATATTTGTTCAGTTGCACATTATATGCAACTATTTGCAATGGACCATTTAGCCTGAAGGTGCCTTATTTGTCTTAGTTCATCACACTTTGATCTTGGGAAAATACATTTATAAGCAAAAAAAAGTCATGAATAAAATGTTATGTACTTTGTTAAAGCAGTGTTTATGTACATATATGCTAAGTGAATTTGTCGTCCCCAGGACGGCGCGGACCATCGACAGCCTGGCCAGCCGCATAGAAGACCCCCAGATCCAGGCTCACTGGTCCAATATCAACGATGTGTATGAGTCCAGCGTCAAGGTGCTCATCACCTCTCAGGGTTACGAGCAGATCTGCAAGTAAGTGGAAGAGATGAGGGAGGGAGGGATAAAGGGAGACAAAAAATGGGAGATACTGGAGAGGACCTGCACATGTATTTATGAGCAGCTGTGAGCATCTGCAGACCCTTAAATAACTTTCAAAATTATGTAAAATGAAAGCTATGAAATGTAATCAGAGGCCTTTTTTTCAGTGTGTTATACGAGTATATTTTAAATTTTGCTTTCAGTTTTACTTTAATCCCATTAGAAAATTAGAAATAACATTGACAGTTATGTTTGGCTGCAAAGTGAGTGACCTGCTTTTATGAGATATATGTAAGTTTTTTGGGGTTTTTTAGTCTCTCATTCTGTATTTCATTACTCGCATGTGGTTGGTCTCATTCTACTTGACTGACACTCAGATAAGGCTCAACATGTTCTGTGCTTAGGTCCATTCAGCTGCAGCTGAACATTGGTGTCGAGCAAATCAGAGTGGTGCACAGAGATGGACGTGTCATCACACTGTCCCACCAGGAGCAGGAGCTGCAGGACTTCCTCCTCTCACAGGTACCACAGCTGACTCATAGTTAACTTCCCACACAGGTGGTGGACGGGGTTTACTGGAAATAGTATGTATGACCTCGCCTGTTGGTTGCATACTGAGTTCAAGACATTATTTGGTTGCCAGTTATTTGTTTTTCGGGGGGGGGGTTGCAACTTCTTGTGTCACTTTTCAAAGTCATGTGTATCCCTGCCTCCTTGTGTTATTACAGATGTCACAGCATCAGGTGCATGCAGTTCAGCAGCTGGCCAAAGTGATGGGCTGGCATGTCCTCAGCTTCAGTAACCATGTTGGCCTGGGCCCAGTGGAGAGCATCGGAAATGCCTCCGCTGTCACTGTCGCCTCTCCCAACGGAGAGTACGCCATCTCAGGTGAGACGAGGGAGGTTCACTCTGAGGTCAAAGTGCTCATTCAGCTCTCCTCTGTTTTGTTTTTGCTTTTTTTTACACTACTGTATTTAAGCACTGCTACAGAATTACAATGTAAACTCATGAAGAAATCTTGATCATACATATTGTAAAGATCCAGCCAGGAAGATGCCCCCTATATCCAGAAAATCATAGAAAAAAATCTATTTTGAAACATTAGAAATCAAAGAATTATTCAGTGTGCACCAATGTGCTCTGGCATTCAACAGTCACAGGGGCAGAAATGCAAGAGAACTGAAAATAATACAATCTACACGACCAACATTAGCCCTGATTGACCAGGATGCAAAGCAGCAGAGATAAGACCTGTTGCATTTAGAGTTAATGGGCTCAAATTTCACGCTTTGTGGTTAAGTGTAAAACTGAATGCAGCGAGGCCACACCCAGCCTCAGGATGTGGAAATTTTGAGATAAGTAGGAAATCACTCAAGATTAAAGAGACAGGTTGATACAAGCCACAGAGTAACTCCCGGAATGCTTCACATCAACATCATAAATTAATCTTATGTAGCATTATAAGAATATCCTAAAGCAAATCAGTCAAAATTAGTCACTAACTTGTGTCTGCATCTGTTTAATCAGTGCGTAACGGCCCAGAGAGCGGATGTAAAGTCTTGGTCCAGTTCCCCCGCAGCCAGACCAAAGAGCTGCCTAAGAGTGACGTCATCCAGGAGGCCAAGTGGAGCCACCTCCGAGGGCCGTGCAAAGAGGTGCACTGGAGCAAGATGGAGGGACGGAACTTTGTGTACAAGATGGAGCTCCTCATGGCTGCACTGACCCCCTGTCCATAGATACAGCCACCATCTGTGGACTCCCATCCACAGAGCCATGATTTATATACAGTTAAAGACAGTGGACTGGAACATCAACAACTCCCACATGGAAATTTTCAGCCACAGCATTTTTGTCACAGGATTTTAAAGCGATAGCAGCACATGTTTGTAGCCATGATACCCTGTGGTCAAAAATGTGACTTTTCCTTTCTTTACACATTTTTATCCAAGTCATGGACTTGTTGAACACTGCGATAAACTCCTGTAGCATCTGCTGCCTGACCTGGTTTTGATCATGTAAGGTGTGGAGTGTCTGTGTACCTCAAACTGTTTGATACAAAATAAAAAGCAGAGTCTGTGTTTGGGCTGAATAATAATTTCATAAGAAATCTCTTCAATGTATTTTTACTGTGAGGAATGTTTCCCTGGAGTCTGACTTTTTCTTGTCTGATTTGAGCGACAGCTTAATTAAAAACCCACTTTCTGCTTAGTCTATTTCCTCAGTCATGAGAAACAGGTTGAAAAAAATCATTGTCAGATGGAGCATGTTACATATACTTTTAAAATGAGTGTGTAATCTATTATCACTGCATCTTAGGGCCCATACAGACCAGCTGATGTGTCATTTTAAAGGTTTTTCCAACACATGATTCGAGTTTGGTAAAGAAAAAAGAAAAGTAAAGAAAATCACACGATTCATTTGCTTAGACAATAAAACCAGTGTGTATTGTTTTGATATATTTACATTCAATCCATCAGTGTGATCAGCAGTGAGATGTAAATGCAAGTGTATTCAATACAAAATGTAAACAGGACAGCTTTTCTTGGTACAGTTTTTCATCATTGATGAGTCATCTTCCTGGATGTTGAACTAAAAAAACCAGACTGTTCTTGTCACCTACATTTTAAGAAGGAGTCCTCGCTGCAGTCTGATGTGAACAGTGTCTGCTGTGTTTTCATGTTGCACAGTGAGACGTCGGTCATAGAGGCTGCAGCTCTGTGGCATCATTTTCTGCATGAAGAGGGAATTAAACTTGGTCAGTAGAGAAACTAACATTAACACAACATACTTACATAACAGAGCTACGTATAATGGAGCGTTGCAGACCTTTGTACTCAGACACAATGGATAACTTCAGCCCACATTCACACCCAGCAGGCCATTTTCATACATTTCACACAATGATGCAGCAGGAAGAAAATAAACCAAGTCAACTGAACTCCAGGGCAAAAAAAAACCTCATACATATAATGTCCTTGATTACCCATGATCTAGACAATTCATCTAGAGAATCTTTTAATGAACACTGTTGATCAACTCTCATCGAGTATTAAAGTTTTCATCCTTAGTTGCATGCACTTTTACCTGGCATCTGTCTCCTGCGTCTCCACGCCACAATCTTCCTGTAGGCCTTGTCCAGCAGCCACATGGCCAGCATGAGGAGGCCGGCCAGACAGGCCAGTGCCAAGGCAGAGACAGACAGGTACTGGAGATCCTCATAGAGCACCTCTGGGGACAGGGACACAGCAAACAAACCACATTTCATTTAAAATACCACAAAAAGGGCACAGACACATTTCCAGAGATGCAAACACAAAGCAAACATGTCTGGAATGCAGCTTGTGTGCAGACATGAGGCAGCACAGTGGTGTCGACAGTTTCCGTGAGAAATAACAGCATCTCATTAAGATGCAAATACCAAAAACCTGCAATGTAGCTATTTTCATGTGTCATCCTTTCACACTAAAATCCTATATCAGGTTGTGATGTTTATCAGAGAGAGATGGATAAATGTGTTGCTTACTGATGAATAACTGATAAACTCAAAGTCCCTGCTTCAAAGGGAAACTCTGGGTTTTGTGTCTAAGTGTAATGAGTAATAACATTGTTTCTGTTTGAATTTGGAATTAGTTATAAAATTAGATTAGATTAGATTAGATTAGATATTGCAATCCCAAATTATTGTTAAGCGTCACGTAAAAACTTTTAATGTACAATAATCTTTTTCATAGTAATATTCATTTTCTCCCTGATATTCCAGATATTGATTCAGCTTTGGACTTTTTCATCATGACTTCTTCCTCTCAGTCATAAACAAGCATGCACTCTTTGAAAAGCACAAAGTTAAAAAATGGCTGAACCGTCTGGTTTACAAAGGATCTATCGGACCTTGTTAATGGAAGAAATAAAGTTTGGTCCCTTGCTGGACGCTCTGAGGATGATTCCCACTGACTCGAGCAGGCCGTAAAATAGAATAATAAAAATAACTTTCCCCACTTCCTACTCAGATCAAGGTCAATGACTTTTTATTGTCTGACCATAAAGAGATTAGTTTAGCTCTCAATAAACATTTTGTAGTAGTTGGTGGCCTTTATGAGAGTTGATAAACCCGGCTCCTCAGTGTAGTCAGTGATTCGCTCCTTGTCACGTTGTTTCTCAGGCTCTCGGCCCAAATGATCTCAGAGCAAGTAACTCTTTTTATATCCTCTGCTACAGTTCCCAGAGTTTGGAAAATGTCTCGTGTTATACCTCTACATAAGGGAGGCGACAAGAACAATTTCAGCAGTTATAGATCAATATCCAAACTGGTTGATCAGTCGAAGGTTTCTCTGTCCAGAGCTTCTGGACATAATGTTGTCAGATAGTAAATACAAGAAGTTTTGGGTGGATGTACTCTGACGGTGCGAACGTGCCCAGAGGGATCAGGCCTTTATTGCAGCCCACCTGGAAAGTGGGATCAAACTGGCAACCTTCTGGTAACAAGCCTGCTTCTACTGCCGACAGACGAGCTTGGGAAACCTGGGCAACTGTCATTCTTTTACCCCAGCAACTGTTACCACAGTGCTGTTGAGCAGGACACACTGACAGTCGGGAGCTTGAGATTGTGGTTCTATTTCATGCTTGAATAAGGAGCTTCAATGCTGAGCAGATCAGGCCTCTGCTGTGCTTTGTCATACATGCTGTTGTAGACGTGTTTGGCCTGTTGTTGCTGTGTTTATTCCAGTCTGGTCTGCTGTCGCTTGCATTAGGGTAAAGTCACACACGCACCATCAAAGAAGCACATGAGCTAATTTGCATCTTTGCTTTTGGATCATTGCTTCTTTAATCATGAACTTTGCCTCAGCAGGTGATGGTCATTCACATGTGACCTTCCCTCAGTCAGCAGGTGAGGGTGTGAAAGCCAGCTCTGCTCATCTCTTTAAACCTATGACTCCAGGATGTTTTGCAAAAGAAAATGTGGTCGAATGAGGTTTTCCAAAATGTGTCACTCTTATCTATTTGCTTCAGGAACTCACCGTTCACTTTCAGGACGAAGCCGGCATCCTTGCTGCTTCCTGCTGTTTCTGTGACAGTGACCACGTAGTATCCGGCGTCCTGCAGCCGCAGGTCCGACAGGCCCATGGAGCCGTTACTGTAGGGCTGCACTCTGCTGCTGTAGTCCACCGTTATGTTGGCGTACACCCCCGGCTGCCACGTCCCTATGGAGCGGCTCACCGCTCCTGACATAAAGGTCCATTGTATGGTGTGATTCCCAACGCAGGTGACGTTCACTGAGAAGAACACATCCTCCTGCACTGACCTGGTGAGGCTCCTCTGGGGAGAATGGATGGAGATGGCTTCAGCTTCCAAAGTGAAAAGGATGAAGAGATGAGGATTACTGATCCAATGTGACATGAATGGAGAAAAAACAGATGAATACATATAGAGACATGGAGCCGGAGCTCGTATGCAGTAAACACAGTAAACACTTTGACCTTTCACAGTTTTAGCTACTGTTCAACCTTCAACCAGGAAGGACAGACATTACAACAGACACATTTCTGTGTGTGACACAATACACATTCATAAAATGAAAATATTTTGCATCTCATGACACAGTTAGTCAAGCAGCTGGAAAAACACTGTGACTCATTTGCATTAAATTCCATGTAAAGCCAGAAATGTGCTGTCCTGCAGGAGTGAAACTGGCCAAACAAGCCGAGAAGTTGAACGAAGCCGGCAGCTCTCCGCTCCTCATCAAATATTTTCAGAGGAGTTTGAGTGAGCGATCTGGTTCTGCTGGTGGTGTGTTTGCTTAATGAGACACAGGTGAAGAATTCCACCTGAGATTACCAGTGCTGACTAAGAGTAATGAGACGTCTGTGTTTTTATTCAGACATCATAGTGAAAATGATTAAATAAACTTCATCACACAGATATTACAGTGTTTATCAGGGTTCGTGGCCCAATCACATCTGGAATACATCAGTTTCTGCTCTTTCCCATTTCCTTTGTAATTTCTTTGGGATTCAAATTTTCTCTGATGCATCTGATGTTTATGAGACATGACTGCATTGTTCTGATCTACTTAGTCCTGATGTGCAAGTTCAGACAGATATGGAGTATTATGAATTATGGCTCCTGCCAGGTTCTCAGTTTAAGTTCCTATTGAAAGGTCTGGATTCTCATCCTATGTATTCAGTCCTGAGCGAACACAGGATTGCCATAAAGGCGTGCTGTCAAACGCAACAGTGAAAATACGTGCTTACCTAGGTGACACATATATAATGTGATGCTGAGAAACACAGCAACATCTTGGATATCCCACAGCCTAAAATGCCACATTAGAATCGTAGACCCATTTGTCGAACCACAGTAGAAGAATCTCCTCCAGGTTGTTTCACATTCTGAAGTTTTCTCTCAGCCTCTCCTCGTCCTCTGGGTTTCCTCTTCCACTCCTCTTTCTGCAGCTGTTTGTGTGAGTGATTTTTCTGAGAAATCAGAGTGTCTGTCAGAGAAGTGCAGAAGTTTCCCTCCTCTCTCAGGACTGTGCTGGGTTTCTCTTCATACCTGTGCAAGTTCGTGCCAGCCAGCACACACCTATCAGACAGGTTGAGCCAGAGATTACTGAGCAAACATGTAGTCAGCGCTGTGTGATCTCACACATCCCCACACCCTCCACACCCCCACGTCCAGGAACAAAGCTATAGAACAAACATGTAGAGCCTTCTCAACTTACTCAGTACGCCCCCGCCCGACAGACGCCCACCTGCACATACAGACACACTGAAGTGAAATAAAGCCTGGATAGGTATTCCACTGGTATTCAAGCTGTGACGCACCTGGTAAAACACGTCAGACAGGAAGTGTATATTCACACGTATGTGAACACAATCACGGTGACATCTCAGTTTAGGAGGCATGTATTCACTGTGGAGCCTGAGCTCGTGTGTTTTGTTTCCTTTCTGATTTCAAAATCATTTAGATCTACATTTATAGAGATCTCAGATCACAGATTGATCTATCTCGCTTGGGATCACAGAAATTGATTAGACAGGTTTATCTCAGTGAGGAAATTATTTTAAATCATTTTTCAAAATAAAGTTTTTATATGAAGATTAGTTTTCTCAATACGTTAATAAAGAACCAAACTAGGACCTGTTGGTTCTAATGAAACAAAGTCTGTTTTAACATGTCTTGTCACATATTATTGTCTGAATTAAGTTTGCTGTTTATTCATGTTGAATATCTACTATCGACGGCTTGTCGGCAGGGAAACAATAGAAAATAATCCTTTTCTTTGAATATGATATCACATGTGGTGACTTTAGTTGGTTTATAACCAAAACCTTAAAACTCAACTAATAAAATGACGAACTGAACTTGTTAAACTGAAACAAATGCTGCACGATATAAAAACCTTTAACTAATATATACAGTGAACAGCTCCACACATGCTGCACTTTCCTGATCACAACCTCAACACAAGCCACTCCCAGAAAATCTGTGATTAAGGTCTGAAGCACGAGCATATGGTATATTACAGCCTCATCAACAACGATCCCTCCACAAAAGGTTCATGTGCTATATTACATCATTACTTCATTGAAAAATCGGAATAAGCAAATGCTTTTGTTTCAAATGTTAAACTGTCGGATCCAACATGTCTCCTACTTTACCTGAAAATCCATTCTTAGTATGTTTCCTGGAGGTTTCAAGTTTCCCCTTCACATCTGTGTAAACTGCTTATCACTGTGATGCCACAAAATCCACACTAGATTTTGAATCAAGATAATGAATTTCATAACCAACAGTTTGATCATCTGATTGCTATTCATAGTCACAAATCAGTAAATTAGTTACCAAGTAATAACATTTTAATGATTGAAATCCAAATCATTGATGTGACTGTTCATCAGAATCACATTAAATTAATTTACCTCTTCTTACCTCACTGAACTGTGACAAGCAGCACTAAATCCAAACAGTCAGTGAAGATGTATCAGTGCAACACACATTTAATAAATACATGCGACGGTGAAATAACCATCCAGCAGGTTTACTATGAGCTCATGTTCACTACTATCTCCTACAAGTGGAAAAGTGCCATCAGGCCAACGACAGACTCGCCCTCGGGGGAGGAGGAGGAGGAGCGTGATCAAGGTAACAAACACCATTTACACCTCAGTGCTGCTCCTGACCTTTGCAATTCTACACCTGTGCAGCTGCAGCTCATCGTAGCTGATGAGCTGCGAGTGGAAGCAAACAGTTTCCTGTCATACACGATAAAGGCTTGGTTATTATCAGGCACAGAGATGGACGATGGGCAGCCACCAGCCAGAGAGGAGCCACACAGAGAGGAGGAGGGGAACGGTCTGGACTGGCTCCTGGGGAAAGACAGTCCAGAGACACCTCCTGCACCGATGGACACCAACATCTCAATATCCAGGTGACCGGTCCAACTGGGGAAGAACTGGGGTTTGATTTCTTACAGGTTAAACTTAAGTATCAAATGATGCAGACTGACACAGAAATCAGTGTGGTTTGTAGCTGCTAAGAAAAAATGGTATTTCAGCCTTTGGGGAGTGATAAGTATCAGGTGACATGGAGGCAGATTTCAGGTAAACAAGCTTCAGCTGGTTCAGTTCATTTTCCCAAGAGACTCACCAAGAAATATTGTGTCAACAAAGTGTCCTTTGCACAGTGTTTTGAAATATTACTGGTCATGTGATGCAGCGTTGAAATGTTGTTAGAATGAATTATTGCATGGCTGGAAATCTTCACCGTATGACCTGCATGATTTTCTACATTTCAGACAGTGTAACTCGAGCGTTGACAACATTCACCGCAGAGCGTTCACCAGGGAGAGAGTGTTTGAAGCAGCATCCCAGGGAGACACGGCTCGACTGAGCGGCCTGCTCGACTACCTGCGAGTTAATGATAAGCAACTCACGAGCCCAGTTTTCACAGGCAAGTAGGAAGGAAGCAGTTTTACGGGTCTCATTTAAAACTGAAAATGTCCTACTGGTATCTCTGAACATGGTCGTTCTAGCTGGAGGCTAAAAGAGTTTTAGTCAGTTTGTTCAGAAAAGGTGTCACTGAAGAAGTAGAGGAGAATCAATGTTAGAATCAATGGATGAGGCTAATTCAATTGTTCATGTGTAACACCTGCAAACAGTAAGCCTGAAGCAGCTGGACGTGATTGTCCATAAGAACCTGGTGAGACGTGAAGTCCAGAGTAAATGTCAGGTTCATCTAGTACTTAGTTATAACGTTGTAATGTGAAATATGCAATGAAAAACTATGTGATTTGTGCAGATGAAACGAACGGGAAAACTGCACTGCTGAAAGCTCTGCTGAACCTGAAAGATGGCAAAAATGACACAGTTGAAGTTCTCCTCGACGTAGCAGAAAAAACAGGAGATTTAGAAAATCTAATCAACGCTCCTTACACAGATCCTTACTACAAAGGTGGGTGAGACTAAACTGTCAGACGTGCAGAGAATGTTATTTGCTGTGTAAACTGAAAGTTTCATTGAGGCAAAATTTGGGCCATATAAATAAAATTGAACTGAAAGCCAAAGAGTGAGAAGAAAACATCCTCAGCCTGCTTCCTGTAACAACGATCACATGTCACAGGTCAGACGGCCTTGCACGTCGCCATTGAGCGACGGAGCTTCGAACATGTGAAACTGCTGGTCCAGAAAGGAGCAGATGTTCAAGCCAAAGCCAATGGGAAGTTCTTTCAGCGTAAAGCAGGACTGGGCTTTTATTTTGGTGGGTAATTACATCTTGAAAATGCCCAGAAGCAACATTTCCTGCTCCTTGTTTTTTTTACTGCCGGGTCTGATGAATAACTGAGCTTTGTGTGTTTCCAATAGGAGAGCTTCCTCTCTCTCTGGCTGCCTGCACCAACCAGCCCGACATCGTGTCCTTCCTCATGGAAAACCCTCACCGGAGCGCTGACGTGACCGACAGAGACTCGCAGGGAAACACTGTCCTCCACGCTTTGGTGGTCATAGCAGACAACACGACAGAAAACACAGACATGGTTGCGAGGATGTACGACGACATCCTCGTTCGGCACAATAGACTGGAGAGAAAAAGAGTCCTGTTGGAAGCAATCGAAAACAATCAGGGGTTGACTCCTCTGAAGTTAGCAGCCAAGCTCGGAAAGATCGGGGTGGGTCGGATTTCTTTTGAAGATTTAGTTTCCTTCTCTAATGTGTAACCCGTTGTTATCCGCCCCTGTAGATTAACACTACCTGACCACACGTGTGCAGAGAGGAATCATTGTATTGTCATACTGTCGAGATAATGATCTCCCCTCTGATCTGTCGTTGGCCAGCTGTTCAGACACATGTTGCACCGGGAATTCATGGATGAGGAGATGAGGCCGCTGTCCAAGAAGTTCACAGAATGGGTGTACGGACCCGTCCATTCGTCACTTTATGACGTGAGCTCCATCGACACCGACGAAGACAACTCTGTGTTGGAGATAGTCGTGTTCGGGAGCGAAATCCCGGTTAGAATCCTACACTGAACTTATATTGATGATGTGCATGAAGGTCTATGGAAATTAGAATTGTCCCTTGTGTGTTTTTTGGATGAAGTGGAATATTTACTGATTTGGGGAAGAGAAGCAGTGAAGCCTTTTAGACAACAATCAGTGAACGCAGCTGTCAGAGCGGAGAATGGAAGAGCTTAGCTGAGATTGTGGTCTCATGTCAAGATTAAGACAACAAATATTTTATATATGATGCTAATGTTATTGACTCCTGAATGTGAGCATATTCGGAAATGATGCTGATGATATATTAATGATAATGGAGGAATCATGTCAGAAACAAGGCAGGTGCAGGACAGGTTCAACAGAGTGAAGACGTGTTTTAATTTTGCACTTTGCCTCAGAATCGTCCTGAGATGCTCCAGATCGAGCCTCTGCGCAGCCTCCTCCAGGAGAAGTGGGACCGCTTTGCTTCCAAATTATTCTTGCTGAATTTCTTGGTTTACATGATCTACCTCATCATCTTCACCACCGTGGCCTTCTACAGAAAGGAAGGACAGGTAAGACAAAAACATCCAACTTAAAACCAGCTATGTTTTAACGACTTCATCAGCCTAAGCAGGGACTCCGACCTTTTGACCCGCAGCCGCCGTTTCCTGTTGAAGACGTCCCACTGGACTACCTCCGCTGCTTCGGTGAGCTCGTCAGTGTCCTTGGAGCGGCGTGGTTTTTCTATAAAGCGGTGAGAAAGCAGAGTCTGGTCCAGTCATTCACACAAAAAGAGTCTAAATGAATTTCAAACCAGATCCAAACGTCCAGGTGTGACTCTTAAATCCACAGATAACTATTTTCAAGAGGAACCCCCCAAACTTTAAGGCTCTATACTCTGATGGATTCTGTGACATCATATTGTAAGTATTGCCATGAGATAAAACAGTTTGATATCACTGGGTTTTTACCTCTCTGCTGTTTGTGTTGGCAGCTTCCTGCAGGCGGCTCTGCTTCTGGTCTGCGCAGTTTTATACGGCTGTGGACGGAGAGAATACGTCGGCCTCCTCGTGCTCTCGCTGGCTCTTGCCTGGATCAATGTTCTTTACTACTCAAGAGGCTCCAAACAAATGGGGATATACAGTGTCATGATGCAAAGAGTAAGAATTGAGTTTCAGTCATCAAAAGTCTCACAGAGGTTGCTCAGTTTAAAGTCTCTTTCTCTTTTTAGATGATCCTGGGTGACATCTTAAACTTTCTATGTGTCTATGGCGTCTTGCTTTTTGGATTTTCTGCTGGTAAGACTTTCATGGAGTCCAGATGCAAAATGCAGAATAAAGACTTGCTTTCCAAGTAAACATGTCTGACTTACATTTTCTTCTTATCCATAGCTATCGTTGCTCTCATCGACGACTCCCCTCCAGATCATAGAAAACTGGCCGATGGCACACGGGCGCATGGAAGGAGCTTTGGTGTCGAGCCGTTTAAGTGCGAGAAGCCAAGTTACAATGACATCCGCTTCACAACACTGGAATTGTTTAAGTTCACCATTGGAATGGGAGATCTGGAGTTCACGGACCACGTTCAGTACAAGGAAGTTTTCTACATCCTGCTCATCTCGTACATAGTTCTGACTTACATCCTGCTGCTCAACATGCTCATCGCCTTAATGGGCAACACGGTCGAAAGAATCTCCCAAGAAAGTGAAGACATCTGGAACCTGCAGGTGAGAAGCTGTTCTGGTCTGCAAACTGCATGTCTGGATACAAGTAGATCTAACAGGAAGTTTAGGTTGCATTTGCCAGAATGATGCTCGTCCACCTTAGAAAACAGAGTGAATATCTCAATTATGACGAGTGTTTCAATATTGTGTTCAAAAATCTTGACAAACATCAAAGATCTGAGACACTTTAAAAGAATGTTGTCGCACATCCTCAGAGGGCTTCTACAATTCTGGACATGGAGAGGACTCTGCCGAGGTGCCTGACGAGTAAGCTGTACTCCGGAGTGTCGAAGACGGTTTGTGTCGAGAGTCGAAGATTTTTCAGGTAAACCCTCGACGGCGAGCGAGCCGTTGTCAGCCGATATCTCTGCAACACAGCACATGGATGTCTTTACATATTACGCCTTTAAATTTTGTAACGCAACATCAGTTTATGATGATACGGTCGTGAATCTCTAATGTGATGAGGGATCTTCTTCAACTCCAGGGTGGAGGAAATGAACTGGAGACAATGGAGGTCCGATCTCGGCTTCATCCAGGAAGAAGACCCCGGTCTCCACATGATGAAGCCGCAGACCGACGACCCGACTCCCGGTAGAGCAACAGACCATACGCACAACCTGTTCCAGCTTTTTCTTATTGCTAATAAGTCACTAATACAAGTTTAATCTTTCAGGAACCCTGTGGAGCCTCAGCCCTCTCTGGGAGAGGATTCGTGCCCGACATCGCCAACCACAGCAAGCTGAACATCAAACCCCAAAATTTAATGTTTCAGTTTAATTTAAAATTTGAGTTTAAAACCTGAACATTGAGATTTAGATCTCATGTAGGCATTTAGTGGATTTTTGACACTGCAGCAACTTTTTTCTACAATTTCATGTAACATGTACTGCACATGATTAGTGACAAAACGTCTTAATTACACCTTTAATTTACATGAAGTCCTGCTTGTAAACAGACCAGACCTATAAAATAGTGACTAATTGAATTCTAATGTAACTGAAATACAAGCTATAAATTTACTTTGAAATACACTTAAATCATCTCGGCCATCTTTATACGTACATAAGAAAGACAGTCACTCAAAAGAGCGTTGTGTTTGCAAACTTTATTTTGGTTAGGGGGAATGTTTGTGCAAGACATTTTATTCCTGAAGGTTAGGCAAAACTGGAATATCACATTTTCACAAAGTAGAGAAAGTAAGCCCCCCTCCACCACCGTTCACAACATGATAGGCCTCTGATAATCAAAGACAATCATATTAATTGGAGTAAAAATAAATCTAGAGAGAATTGTTACATACCTGTGCCCCAATAAATATTGCCATCTGAGTCAACTGACAAGGTGAGCTACAATGTGCTTAAGTAGATTGGATTCTTACAGTGCATAATGACATGTACTGTTTCTGCATGATAATTATGGTGAAATGGAACCACAACACATACAACGTTCTGGTTAGAACATCTCAATCTTGCTTGGGCGAAAGAAATTGGGGTGTACTGTGCAGACAGGAACCACTCGCTCTAGATTTTTTTATGCTCGGTTCACATCTTTACACTTTTACTTCACAAGAGTTTCTTTAACCGTCCAAAGGAGGGCAGCAGCTCTCCTTTACGTCACCAGGTTGTTGCTTATTACTGTTGGAACATAAGTTCCCAATACAAGTTTGCCATGGCTTTTGGCCGGGGTGGTTACAGAGAGGGACGCTTGGTCACTTTGGTCAGTGAGTCAGCAGCAAACAGTTCACACATCCCGACAGTGTCTAGGAGTCGTGGCACACTTCAGGACTTCAGTCCATGACACAGTATCAGTAGTTACACTAAGTAGCTTGGTCCCCCATCAGAGATTAACTTCGTGCACACCTGTGTACAAGTACCCAAGCTTAACATACACTCACGCAAGCATCCGTTCACACATTTCTCCATACTAAGCCCAGTGGAGGCACTTCATATGAATCTGTAGAACCTGACTGTGTCGGGCTGTAACGAGGCAGTTCAAAATAAACAGGGCAGGTCGGTCAAATTGTTTAGTGTTGATTTAAAGTTAGGAGACCCAAACAGGCCTGGAAGGTGTCCGTCTTTCGGCCGAGCGGGTCGGACTCCTGAAAATTACTCTGCCACTTTGAATACTGGTCAGTCATTATATATTTAGAATCATCTTCAAACACGGCCGGTAGATTAGACCAACTTCACCAAATTTACCAGCATTTGAGTGGTGGCAATTTTCAGCCTGCACCCATCCCATAAATAGGAACTTATTTTCATTGATACAGCCCATACATCATTACTATTCATACACACACACACACACACAAACACACACAAACACAAATCATACTAGTGTGTGTTAAGATTAAAGTCAATAGCAGCTTTAAGGGGCAGGCACATCAAAAATGAGAGCCAGAAAAAAAACTGCCATCAAGTATGAAGACCAAAATTCAGAAAAGCTACGGCTTGCATCTCAGCTGTCTTTCTCTGAAGACAACGTGTCATCTCGCCATTCTTTCTCCCTTTTGACCTGTACTGTATTCTGAGAACGATTCAGAGAAGAAAAAATGCTCAGCGCTGTGAAAGACGTCAGATTAAAGCGTGGATGCAAACCTCTTATTTGCCTCTGAGTGCAGACAATTCAGTTTACACTGTCTGCGTCAATGTGTCACCTATGGCACCTAATGTGAAAACACCTATGGCTTCAGGATGCAGTGGTCCAAAAAATAAATTAAACTATATAAGGATATTAAGTATACCAACTAAAACACAGTCCAAATACTTTAAAATAACTGCTACAGCCCTGTTTCTACATACCTATTAATTCTGCTAAATACTATTCATATTTTACTCTTAAAATCATCTTAAATCCTTGATAGACAGGCAACATTTCAGACAGTGGGATCGAGGATTTATCGACAGGTACGAGTAGCATTATCACCTTAACATTTCAATTTAAGGTAACATCACCTTTTCCCACGGCCTGCACATAGTGACGCTGCCCAATGATCTGACAGTACAGTTTTACCAGATTTCAAATGAACCAAAGAAAAACATAACTTACTCTTTCTCGCAATGAAGCCGTACTTAAGCTGGGATCCTGGCAACAAAAGTCAGTTAAGATAAGTATTAAGTAGAGGATAACTACTGTGACATTTAAGGCTTTTTCCAGAAGGCTTGAGGCCAGCAGAGCAATATATGCCCAGACAACATCAACCCAAAAAAGGACTAGAGGAGGAAATGGGTCCAGAGCTTCATGCTAGAAACATCTAGCAAAACATGACCTGCATTCAATGTTCGTACTTTTTTTCTTTACAGGTAGCAGAAATACAACACAGGGTAAGGCCAGTGATTAGCAGATGAACGGCCCACCACAAGCCACACAGATAATGTCCACACCACATCAGTTCACTTGTATTACAGTAGTAAAATGGTGAGGAAATGTGTTGGAGAGGAAATTAAGCGTTTTCCCAGCTTGCATTATTTGAAGTACTTGCACGCTTGCAAGTGATCAATTTGCTTTTCACATACATACATCATTTGAACATTAATGGGATGCCATTCTGTTTCACATTAGCTATAAACAAACAGGGGCTAATGGAGTTTCTGCTCCTTTTACCAAATGTTAAGCATAAACATTTAAAAAGTAATTTCTACAATTCAAGTAGGACCATCTACAGAAATACGACAAAAACTGTAATAAAAGAATAACTACTTCAAAAGCGATTCTCGAAATATTACACACGAGGGCACTTTCCGAACATAAGAAAATCTACTTGCAACTTGAGAAACTACATGAATCTCAGAAATAGAGAATGTTACTGTTTTTGCTAGTGCTGGCTTTGTCTTATTTTGAACTAAAATTCTGCGTAACAGTGATAGTTAGCCGTTTTTGCACACTACCTGGACCACTCACAGTGCAGTTCAGAAGCCATGTTGTATTCCTGATAGAGGAGCTGTGGCTCTCACTCAAGCCCGTCAACAAGTGGACACCTCAACTATGGGCGGGAGCTCCTGGGACAAAAACCTTATCAACAGTCTTATTAATTGCATATACATGTAACCTTCTTAATTAAATGGATCACAAACCTGTTAAGAGGATAAATAATTTCAAATAAAAACATTACACACGGACATCCTAAATCTTGCCTTTGGGCAGTTGTAAGGCCACAAATGCTGAAAAAAGTTGAGTTGTTCCATGTCAACCTAAGAAAAGCACTGTGACAATCATGTGGCAAGCACAGTCTGAGCTGCAAATGAATATTTTAAAACACCATATGTACGTACATGAACAAAGAGGAGCACATCCATGCCAGTGATGAAAAGAGGAATTCTACTCAACAGTGGACAACAATCTGAAAAAACCCTTCATCTGCAACAAAGGTACGACATGGCTTAAGACCTGAGGAATACTTTGAAACATCACAACCTGGTGGGTCTACAAATCAAGCTCTGAAGCAATAGAATCTAATTGATCACTTGCAAGATCTTAAAGAATAAACCACAGAAGCTGAAAGTAGCTGTTGGAAAAAAAATAAAAATAAAACAAAATAAAAATCTAACCACACCAAGGGGGGATAAGCACACACTTTAACGGTAGCCTGGGTGATGAGTGTGGACACCTCCGCCATTGTTGGGCTCCTGAACTTGACCCATGGCTGACCTGTGCATCTTCTCCATCACATCCATGTTCTGCTCCTGAAAGCTGGACATTTGAAAGTCCCCTCCTAAGAAATCCACATTCTGCATCAGCTTGGACTGACCAGTAGGAGCCTCTTTCCCTGGCCGGTACTTTGCCCCTGGTATGCGGTCTGTGGAGGCAGCAGCCTGCCCCCCTTGGAAAGCCACTGGGAGGTCCTGAGGGCCGGATCCATTGTTACCTGCTGTGGCTGGGATGCTGCCCCACGGTGGCTGCATGTAGTGGCCATTAACGTAAGGCATAGAACCTACTGGGCAGTTAACAGGGGATGAAGGTCGTGGTTTTTCTGTAGGGTGTTTTAGAGGAAAGGACTGTGCAGTGTTAGGTAGCTTGTGGGAATAGTTGAGGTTTCGAGAGGGGAAAGCACACTCAGTTGGAGGCTCCATCCTTGGGTTTTTGCAGGGATGGGCCCCCTCAGGAGGCTGCTGCATGTGGGCCAGTTGATGCTGAGCCCAGGAGCGCTGCTGCTGCAGCTGCTGCTGTAGTTGTAAATGTTGCTGCTGTAACTGTTGCTGCTGTTGTTGTTGTTGTTTCTGCTGATGTAAATGATGCTGAAGCTGCTGCTGCTGCTGCAGGTGTACCTTCTCTGGGTCTGTGTGAAAGGCAGGCATACTATTAGTAGCAGCTATATTGGGTTGTGAATGGAGAGCAGCATTGGGAGTCTGAGCCGGAGCTTTATCTGGGGGCCCCACCATGAGGCAGCCAGGCACAGAGCCCAGAGCCGGGTGGTGAGAGGACACCCTTGAGCTGGCGTTGATCAGCAGGTTGCGGCTGATGGGGCTGGGGTTTGCAATCTGGCCCTCACAGACTGAGGTGGTACCCATGCCAGCCCGTGCCTGGCACAACTGGTTGATTTGGTGCACAATGCTGCTCAGGTCACCGGGCCGGTTCTGATGCAGGCTGGCTGCCATGGACAGTGGAATGGTGGAGGTAGATACAGTTACATTTGGTGGGGCGTCTGCATCAGGGAGCTTCCGCGGCCCATATGCCCCCGGTGGCGGCTGCTGGAGGCTATTAGGCATGGTAGGAGGTCCTGCACCCACAGCCTGGGGAAGGGGCTGCGAACCAACTAGCCCCTGGGTGTGCTGCAAGCTCGGAAGCTGAGCTCCATCAGACATGTGGCGCAGATCCTGAGTCACTCCTTGTTGTGCAAGTAAAGCTTGCGGAGGAGCCGGCTGATGCTTTAGTGTCTGCAGATGAGAAAGATGCTGCTGTGGTACGACCGGTGGACAAGACTGGCTCTGCTGTTGCTGTAGAGCCTGGGTGTGCGGCAGACTCTGCTGCCTCTGGATGCCTTGTGGGTGAGCCAATCTTTGCTGCTGTGAAGTCTGAACCTGGGACAAGCTCTGCTGCCGCTGCAGAGCTTGTGAATGAGCCACACTCCTTTGCTGTAAAGCCTGGGGGTGAGGCATAGTTTGAGGCTGCTGTAAAGTCATTGGATGAGTCATGCTTTGCTGTTGCTGCAGCGCCTGTGGGTGAACCATGCCCTGCTTCTGGGCCGCCTGGGCCGCAGGCTGAGACGGGGCCTGTAGGTGAGGAGCAGGTTGAGGAAGATTTAAAGTGCTTTGGGGGGCATACGGCCCACTGTGAGGGTTCATGACGGCCTTCTGAAGCTGTCGAGCACGACTACCGTCTGACTCTTTGATGACGCCTTTGGCAGGCGCACGGAGGACAGCCAGCAGGCCCCTACTGGAGCTGACCTGAGAGGGGTAGGGACTGTGGCGCTGGCTGGACGAGGATGTATCAAGCCCGTTGACTGTGCGGCGAATGTGCTTCCTTTGAGGTACTTTGACACTGTTGGGGAAGATCTGGATGGTCAGAGGGTTGTTGGCAACTTTCTTAGCATAGGCATCCAACTCTGCTGGGGTTGGATAGCTGGCAGATCTCATCTTCTGTGTAGTTTCCCCTGCAATGTGGACATGGTCAGACAAGCAGAAATGCCTAGCACAGCACAGTGACGGGGTTTTGACAATACATCACAACACTATAAACGATGAAATGTGCTGTAACACTACACTGCATGACAGCAAGCAGTGTGGGAATGAAATGTATTGCATGAGCTACATTACAGCTTTATGTGCTACAGCAGTCTATTAAGAGTTCTGGAGTCACTGAAGCTGGCGTGCCGTTTTATGGACAACAAAAGCTCACTGTGCCTCCATTAGTGCTGTGCATCAAATGCATGGTGCCTTTAATAGTGGGCTGGAGATAAAAGCTGGCACAACAGTCACTACTTTTAGCAACAAAATAAAATAACCATGTATTGGCCTGGATCAGGCACACTGCTAGGACATAACTAATTTCAAGGACATAGAACAACAACATGGCGAAAGAAAGCACTTACATTTCTGAAGTCCAGTGTTCATCTGCGTGCGGGAGAGAAGTCTGAAGGTAGGGTCACCTGATGCTGGCAGACAGGCCAGCATGTCACTATTCCACTAATGCAGCATGGGAAACCTTCTCCTCACCATACTGGGGAGAAACAGAGCAGGCACAAGTCAGTCGCTGACAGACACTTACGTTGGTGTGAAATGACTTTGCTATCGCCTATTTTCACATCCAGTACAGTTTGACCTTTTGCAAATGGCAGCTTGTAATAAACTGACATCATGGTTCTATAAAAGCTGGCTGTGTACACCCTGCAGCTAGCAAAGAGCTGAGATGGAGCTGGAAAAAATGCAAATGGAAAATGTTTTTTACCCTGAATTAGAAAAAAGCACACACATGCAGCATGATGGCGGGCTGCAAACCAACCAGTTATCTTCCTCAAACTCACACAGTAAAACAGCACATGTCCTCTGCTGAACATGTTTTAGTAGGTAATACTGTAAAAAGCTAGACCCAAAACAAAATCAAAAGCATTGCTCCTGAATCCAAATGCATTCTAATGTAGAAGAGGCCTGTCATCTTGTTGAATAACTGCTCACATAAAGGAGTGTTCAACATGTCCAAGACAGCACTTTAGCTCACAGACAAGCTCAGTCCAAAAACCCCTTAGACAGTTATAAAGACTGTCCCACTAAAAGTCAAGTCAACTTTAGGCACTTCAACCGTGGTAGTGATGAATCATACACCATCTGCAAAATGATGCATAAACCATAAGAAAACCCAGTTACTGGTCAGACTTGGAGTCTGCCTGGAATCTTTATTTTTAATACATAAAACTTAGAAGCTAGAACTAGGGAATGTTTGGCTTCGTCAAAGGATTAATCAATTATCAAAATGAATTTTCTGATGAGTCAGCTGACGAGTTGTTTAAGCTCTGGTGATATGGCTCTGGCCTTTGTTGCAGCAGTCACCAGCTGAAACATGTTGGTTTATATCAGAGGTATTACACAAAGAAGCAGTGTTCACAACAAGGACATAACAGAACTTAGGCAAACATTCATGCCTCCATCAGCCAATACCCAAAGCCAAAGTGTCAGATAAATGGAAATGAAAATAATGGTTGGTTGCTGCCCAACTGTAGATTTTAAACCTCATCTCTTCTTTGGATCTCATATGTAATTTTCTTGGGGTTTAGTCACGTTGGCCATTTTGCAGATTCATCATTGATTTGCAGACTTGTTATAGTGGTACAATCCTAATGACTGAATTCTCTGGAGCTTTTTAGATTAAGCTTAATGGTGAGGTAAAGTGCTGTCTTGGGCAACTTGCGTTTATGTAAAGCACATATTCAATAAAACTCCCAGCTTTTCCATCTGATCTAAATTAAAACGCATTTGTCTGCAGGAGCAAAGCTTCTCTGCAGACTTGGGTCCATCTTCATCCTCCGTGTCCCACAGGATGACGCAGTGGAGTGACTCTTGTTAGAAGCACGGAAGGAAAAGAGGATCTTCATTAATGCAGAGTGGATAATGTGACCTTTTCCACAGACACAGGTCACACTTACCGTGTGGAGCTATGCCATCGTCCCCAGCTAACGCCTAATTTAGCCTTTGTCAGATTTCTAAAGGGGTCGAATTACATGTTTAATACAGTCTTCTATTGAGCTGGTTAACTTTCAGACAGCCCGTCGTAGCTACGCAACATTAGCCATCTGTCTAGCAATCCAGCCCTAATCTGCTGTAGTTTAAAACAGCTGCTAACCATCTAATAAAGGTAACGTTAGCTGGACTATTTCAGCAAGCTAACGCAAACTGGACTGACTGCGGGACCATTATATGTCCATTAGCGGGAATCAAAAATGGTGAAATTACATCGTTCAATAGGTTAGCTCGAGTCAAGCACCACAATAAATAAGGAGCCTCTTTGTGCTTATTGTGACCAGGCCAGCTGGTTAGCAAACTTCAGCTTTTCATTGACGAAACCCGCGGGCGCGAGCCGGATTAAAGAGGATCATACTTACTCCTCACGAATCTACGAGTAAGGAAACTTCATTTTGTGGAGATATAACGTCGATATTGTTTTTAAAGATGAACAGACCATCCCCAGTGTGTTGATCCTCCGTGCTGCTGTCCGGCTACGGCAGCAACATTTATCGGGCATGCGCAAACGGAAAGGACCCCTGTTCTGCATTTAGGCGTCAACGACAAACGCCTGTCCAATAATGCTCCTCCTCCTCCTCCTCCTCCTCCTCCTCCTCCTCCTGCTGCTTCTTCTTCTTCTTCTTCGATGATTGGCAGACCAGGTTGCAGGTGCAGGTGCATTACCGCCGCCTACTAACCAAATACTAAAACTAAAACTACCACTAACTAAATTATCAATAACAATAACAATGGATTCATTTGTTTTTATTTGTATTTGCTGTTTTACTTCACATCTGTTCACATTCACATTCATTTCTACATTATGCATTTCTATATGTGCTGTGTGGCTTTGTATAAAAGCAAAACTCAATAAATAAATGTTTTTAAAATATACATAAGACATATTGACAGTTTTTTGTGCTGCTGTTCACATTTTAGTGCTGCGTCCAACAGCAACAACATCTTCTTCATCGTTCCCTCGTCCGAGGCTCTGTGATGGCCCTGAAGCTCTCTTCTTCCTCTCCTCTTCCTCCCATCCCTCCTCCTTCCCTCCATCCCCCTGCTGCCTCCCTTCATCCTCCTCCTCCTCCTCCTCCTCAGTGGTTATCCTCACAGTCACTTCCTGGTTGATGATGTCATCCTGAGTGGCCACAGGATTGTCATAATAACCTTCCTCACAGATGGAGGAGGAAGAGGAGGAGGAAGAGGAGGCGTCAGGGTCTGTGTGGTCAGCAAGTGTTGGAGGCACGATGTTGAAGGTGATGAAGCCAATGAGGATGATCACCAGGGAGACCAGGTAGAGTCCAGAGAACTGAGGCGGGGCAGAGAGTTGACAGGTTAAATTTAATCACATGAACAAAGGTGATGTTGATCCACTTCATGTACGACTGCTGGAGGTAATTCTGTAAGATCCATCATATTTTTCAACTTTAAATAACTGATTTTTTGGCCTCTTGGGGGCAGCACAAAAAAAGCTATGAACACAACATTGACATATCATCAGCTCTCAAGTTGATATGGTGAATGTGGTGAACAGCAGAGCAACGTGATCATTTACTTGGAGCTGTGTTTGTGTCACCTGATGAAGTCCAATATTCTCTCTCTTTTGACTCTGATTTGGTCTCTACCAGCCCCTGAAGGAAATATCTGGCTCTTTAGCTGCATGTCAACCCCTCTCTCTCCCCTGTCCCGTCTCTCTTTGCCTTAAATCTCAGTTTAACACATGGATTTAGGGATTTATGACATTGCAACTAGTTTGGAGCCGATTGGGATCCAATATGAAATTTACACAAGTGCGATGAGGAAACTTAAAACCTCCAGTGCACAAACATTGAGACTTGACTGTCAGTGGCGTGAAGACATCTTTTGTCCAGTAGGTTAACTTTTGAAATGAACAGCATTTGCATATTCAGGATTTTTCAATGTCAGGAGGAGGAGATTTAGTCTAAGAATTTTGATCAAAACGTAAATTATTTTTTATATGTTTTAAACATGTCTGGGTTGGATTTTAAATCTGCAAATGAAGTGGAACAGACATATAATGTAGCAGAAAACAAAAATATTCAAGTACGTCACTTGAGTAAATGAATTTAATTACCTTTCCCTGGCTGGTTCATTGAGCAGCTCACGTCAGGGAAAGCACATGATGAAATAACCTGTTTGAGTTGTTTAAAGGTCATTTAAAGGATGTTGGACTAACAAGTTTATGAACTGTATATGTGCCTGCAGCTGTGTTAAAACACATGCAACTGGGACTTTAACCTTATTATTGTTCGTTAATGCTGCTATGTCACCTTAACATTCGGCAGGTCATTGTGACCCAGAGAGGGAGGGCGAGAAGAACACTATGATTGTGTTTGCTGGAGAAAAGGAACCTGAACTTGAGACATTGTCCTTAAAGGATGAATCAGCTGATATATATGGCGGCTCCTGATTTGTACAGTCTTTGGGTGTCTCTCAGGCTCATTGGTTCCTACTGATCAATGTCACTCAAACAGGAGGAAATAGTGCATTTGTTGGGGACTATTTTCAGCGGCGCATGAATCCACACCTGGTGCTCTAATGAGTATTTGAGGCAGCAGTTTAATAGTTTTTGGACAACAATGACACAGAGGAAGTTATATCCAGCTATAGATACACAGACAACACTTGTTAGTAGATACATTCATGGTTAGTTTTAGGTCTTGGCCTTTGTGTGTGTGTGTGTGTGTGTGTGTGTGTGTGTGTGTGTGTGTGCTCACATTGTACTGGAAGAGGAAGATCCCACAGAAGAGGCTGAAGAGGTCAGCGGTGAGCAGGGAGAGGTTGACAGAGGTGGCGCTGCTCAGCTTCACCACTATGGACATACAGCTGTACAGAGTGTACATACACAGGGCGTAGCCAGAGAACAGGAGGCCTGAGAGGAGAGACGTTAGAAACTGTTAGAGGATAGAGGAATTTCCCAGTTTGAGACAAATAAAGTACCACTATCTGTCTATCTAGAGGTGTCCCTCTGCATGAAAGTGTTTTGGTTCGTCTGTGATATAAAAGGGACAAATTTAATTAGCGGTCTTTCAGCTCCAGATTACCTGTTGCCCCTTCATGCTGAAATTGATTTTTACAACAAGGGAAATTGCTGAGACTATGAAGAAAACTTCAGGCTTTTTAGATCTGTATCTATCTTTACAACAAAGATGGTTTTCATTGTAAAATGAAATGAATCAAGAGAAGTGAAATCTTATCACGGTCATCTCATCTTATCATCAAAATGTTTCTGTCTAAGATGATTACTGACCGACTTGCCAGCTCCACTGGATGTTTGCGACTTCATGACGTTCCAGCACGACCCTGGATAAAAGAAAGTAACCCCAGATTAACCATAATGTTGATGATGAGTCATAAATGAGTCATAAGACGGATCATGCCAGCACACACTTACATCTGTATGGTGCTGATGATTGTGCCGAACAGGCCCACCATGCCCAGGAACTCCACTCTGCTCAGGTTCTTCACTGTGTATTCCTGACACACGTTAGACACTGCGTACAGCGTCGCACTGAGCAGCACCAAACCGTCTCCTAACAAGATGTTTGAGGCTGAGGAGAGAAGAGACGTATCATCTCTGTGGCCCAACACTGTTACAATAACCCTGATGGTCCTGATGGTGTTACAGTGCTGCTTTGTTTGTCTGTACATCATGTTTTGGAGTGAGTGTAGAAAATATATTTGGTCGGGATGAGCAACATGTTGCTGAAGCAGGATGTCTAATATAGAATTTTAGCCTGTAGCTCTGATCACAGAATTATTGGCACAACAAATTAGTTCTTACTGGAGCCCTGGTCTCGTCCAGCCAGCAGGTCGGCCCCCACCATGGCCCCCACCCCAAGGAGACAGATGCCGACAGCTACAAAGTGGACCGGCCTGTAGCGTGTCTTCAAAACCCACCAGGACAGTATCAGCAGGACCGGGATCACAAAGCAGTCGAGCAGCTGCAGACAGGAAGACAGAAACACATTTAAATATCAATAAATCCAAAAACACACATTTCATTCAAAGCTGAGACTGATATCTCACTGATATCTCTCATCTACACTACAAACAATAATTCTTAGATTAAAAGTCAGTGGAAAACAAAACCAGAAGAGGTGGACAATAATATGAAGCCAGCTCTGATACGCTATAAAACATTACACAGGAATTTAGTGGAATCAATCAATCTTCTCTCATTGACTTATTGTAAATACGAAGGTTTAATTATTCAATTCAACTAAAAAAATTCACAAATTTACAAAATGTGAGTTCTTCTAACTTGAAGTCTCCCAGGAGCTCATCTGCCTCTCCTGTATATCAACCCCGGCTCTCTCAGGTTTCTTTAGGGTTCCTAGTGTATAGTTTCCTTGAGTTGTTATTGTAAGATTACTGTTAATCATATTCGTGGTTGTACTCATCGTTGGTCATCATACCTCTAGTCTGTGTCTACGTTTGGATCCACATTGCAAACCCTAACAGCCTGTCAACTTGAAAAATGAATGCACTGATAAGAGTTCATTAAACTCATTACATTTAAAGATTAAGTCTTTAAAGACACCAAACATGAAAGACACATAGCCACAGCCTATACCCACCTGTACACTGGTGAGGGTGGTGTATTGGTATGCTTTAACCACAACGTAGTTGGCCTCCACGTCCACCAGTCCCAGCAGAAGGTACTTCCACCATCGCCTTTTCAAAATCTGTAAAATATTGCCATCCCCTGTGTTTTAAAGGGGAACACCCCTGAACTTCAGTACTGACATCTGTTTGTTTCACCACCAATCCTCAGGACAGTTTGACACTGCTGACCCACAAATCATAATATAATGCCATGAATTATATCAAACAAATATAAATATTAAATATATATATCATATGTTATATGAATAGAATATCATGTGTATATCTCTTGGACAATAGTGTCAGATTAGTGTAGTACTTGAGTAAATGTACTTTCCTCCACTGTTGCAATAGTTTATAGCCAGATTTTTGGCACATAACTTGAATTATGCAACACTGCAGGTAAAACACAAACATTTAGTGATATTTAAAAGCTATTACTCCTTCGTTACAGGTATTATCTCAGGTGTTCAGACCATTGGTGGTGGTGTTACCTGTTGCAAAGAGCAGCATGGTGGTGTAGGTGACACACAGCAGCGTGTAGTTAAAGAAGCTCTGCAGCATGGGCGTGTTCACGCGGAAGCTTGTGGCCAGGTACTGGGAGGTGATGGCCGTCCCACAGACGAGCCCAGCCAGGCCCTGACCCATGGCCAATGTCCTGGCCAACTGCCTGAGAGAGGGAACAGTGGCATGTCTTTAAAGACCTGTCCAGACTGTAGCTCACATTCCTGAACAACAGGCTACAGTTTTACACTGTTATAAGCAGAGTTCCACTATGAATAACTAATGAATGATGACAAATGAATAACCTTTTTATCTTTGAACTCTTTTACATATGTTTTTTCATGTACAGGAAATATTGTTTATCACCATTTTAGCAAGATTTGAAGTAACTTATTACATGTGCAGTGACAAGTCAGTAAGTGAGGAAGAGAGGAAACCTGTCTTCACTTCATTTGTGCTGCTTACTCTGTCATTTTTAACAAACAAATTACAGAACCATGACGCTGTCGTCTCAGATTTATAGTCGAAAAATCACATTTAGCAGATTGACCTTGTTAAAGAATAAATTACTTCTGCTTGAGTAGATTTTAAATGAGCTACTGTTTTATGTCATATACTGCAGGTATCATCAGATCTATCATACCATTTGCAATCATCTGTGAATACCCCCCTTTAACTTGCAGTGTAATAACCTAAAATAGAAAAGTTCAATATAATGGAGTAGATACCATAATATAGAAACACTCGTGTAACATGCAAGTATATCAAATTTTTACTTAAGTACTGTACTTGAGTAAATGTACTTATTTCCACCACTGTTTTTCTTGACCACTAATGTTTACAACAGACTGCTGACTACATGCTGACAGAGCTCGCCTCCAAACATACATATAAAGTCATGGACTTCCTTCTCTCTAACACTCCAACATGCGTTTCTTCCTCTCCTCTGTCCACTCACCAGGTGAAAACTTCCTTGGGGTTGAAGTTCTTCATCCTCTCCATGAGTCCACAGCTTTGGTTTTTGTGAGTCGTGTCTCCGGACGCATCCTCAGACTGTTTCCCAGCCATGTTGCCACACAAGCGATGGAGGAATCCTCTCTGAGTTTAAACTGTTACGAGCTTTTAAATCCTTGACTTTCAGGATGCCAGAGCTGAATGATTAACTGACTCAGGGGGCAAAGTTCACTCCTTCACTGATCTGTGTGAGTGTGTGCAGTGTGTTGAAGGTAGCCAGCAGCACTTTAAGATAAGAACTGATGATGAAAGATGAAAATAAAGAAGTCATCACCGTGCTTCCTCGTGCTTTCACTCTCAGCTGTTATCTGCTGATGAGATAACAACTCGTGTTGGAGGAAAAGAGCTTCATCAGTGTGGTTTTTTTTATGGAAATGCCAGTGGTGGAAACTAAGTACATTAACTCAACTACTGTACTTCAGTGTGAGGCACTGGTACTTACTACTAGTATCTCCACTTTATACCACTTTATACTTGTATTCAACAACATTTTAGAATAAGATATAAAATCTAAAATGCAATGCATTGTTAAACATTAAACCAGTAGTTTCCAAAGTTTTTGGCTTGTGATTCCTTAAGAAAAGCATTTGGAGCCTATTATAAATGAGGTGCAAGCAAATCACAACAGGACGACATTCAATGAGGGCAGAATACATTTGGATTACAGCAACACAAGAAGTCAGGAAACAGAACTATTTAAATAAAATAAAAAGCTTTGCAAACAATTATGTGAATATTTATGTGTTTAGCGAATGAACTATATTCACAAATAAAAAAAAAAACTTGATGTATAAATCTCATCAATGAAGTTCCTCCCTTGTAAAAATTAATATTTATTTTATTGGGTTTTTATCATAGACTGTATAAAACAGGCTTCTATCTACAAGTTTCACAGTTATGACGTCACCCCGGGCAGCTGTCACACCTGTCTCGCGAGATTCCGCGAGGTGATAAGTTGAAGAAACATGGCGACGTCTAATTTGTTAAAGGTAAGACGCGCTGGAATATATCGTATTTCCCACATTTGTGTGCAGATTTAAACTCTTCGTTTTCATACAGAGTGCAGCTTTATGTTTGCTCTGTTAGTGCGTGTTTATATTTGTGCCCTAATGGTGTAAACATGTGAAATAAATGCACAAATAGGTGTGTCTGAAGTCTCAGTTGTCACCGTTGTCGTTGTTGAGCTCCGGTGTTGTGTCGGAGTCTGTTTCCACACAGATTCTGTCCTCCAGCCTCCGACAGAACAAATCCTCCACAACATGTCTTCTGCTGGAGCTAAAACCAGCCTGAGTCCGTCTCCGAACCGGCTTCACGGTGACGATGAACCCGTATCATCAGACCTGTGTGGAGCCCTGAACCCGGTCCTGGAGATCCTGAGGACTCCGGTCCGACAGGAGAACAAACTTGGACACAACACAGTCCTTCATGTCCTGCAGTCAAACTGAGGACTTCTTCTTTTGGCTAATTGTTGCTAACGTGCTAGCTCCTTTATTTTGGCTAACGAACCGGCGGTAAACCAAAGAAGCTGACAGATACGGACTGTGTCCACAAAGGCCCCTGAAGCCATGTTAGCATCTATCCGAGCAGTAAAACGGTTCATAGCTGAGCTGTTTGTGAAGTTAACTGTCCAGGACACGATTAGCCTTCAGTCACTGAGCAGGTAGCTTTACATGCTAGCAGGGAGGGGGGCTCTGACAGGCCCCCCCCCGACCCACACCTGGTCCCACACTTGGTCCCACACCTGGTCCCACACTTGGTCCCCCACCTGGTCCCAGGTTCATGTGAAACAGGCCACAGGTGGACAGAGACCTGCAGGGTCATGATTAAGAACCCGTCCTGTTCTTTCACTCATATCTTGGTGAACTAAATGCTGATTACAACAGTGGCCTATTGATGCTTTTCAACTCTCCATTATCACAAACTGCTGTTGTCTGGACCATCATTCTCCAAACCTACACAACAAAATGTTTCTGTAAGGTTTTATGTTATTCTTACTATTCCTGAAGCTATTGTTTGTTATAACTCTGTTTTAAGTTCTGAAATCTAAAAATACCCATCATACATTAAGTTCTAACATTTTTGTCTGACCACAGCCAAAATATACCCAAAGAATTCATGTTATCACAAATGAAAAAGAAAAACTGAATTTGACAGATTAATCAATAAAAGCAGTTTATTGAACAAAATGTCAAACATTGTCTGGTTCCAGCTTCTCTAATGTGACGATTTGCTGCTTGTCTGTGATAGAATTATAA
Source organism: Holacanthus passer (assembly GCA_025331565.1). Classification (NCBI taxonomy): domain Eukaryota; kingdom Metazoa; phylum Chordata; class Actinopteri; family Pomacanthidae; genus Holacanthus; species Holacanthus passer. Next base: position 5,059,985 of record JAFREQ010000017.1, read on the forward strand.
ATTGAATATCTTCTTGGTTTTGCACCTCTCAAGTTGTGTCAGGTTGAATGGGGACAGTTGGTGGACAGACATTTTTAGGTCTGTCCGGAGATCCGGGCTCCAGCCCGGCCACTCAAGGACATTCACAGAGTTGTCCCCCACGTTGTCTTGGCTGTGTGTTTTGGGTCATTGCTCTGTGGAAGATGAACCTTCAGCCCAGGTCCTAGGTTTTCATTAAGGATAACTTCATTCTTTATGTACAATACCTGTCACAAGTATGGACACTGCTTCTCAGTCTGTAAGCAGACTGTAAGCAGTTCGACCATGAAGGCCTGATTGACACAGTCCCCTCTGGACTGTTGATGTTGAGGTGTGTCTGCTACTTTAACTCTGTGAAGCTTGATGTGCGCTCTAATCTGAGGAGCTGTTAGTTGGTTATTTCTGAGGCTGGTAACTGTAATGAACTTATCCTCTGCAGCAGACGTCTTTCTTACCTGGGCCGGACCTCATGAGAGCCAGCTTCATCTGTTTGCTGGTTTTTGTGACTGAAGATACATTTAAAGTTCTTGAAGTTTTCTGGATTGATTGACTTTTCATGTCTTAAAGTAATGATGGACTGTTGAGCAGACCTTGACATAATATAGATTGCTGCAGCAATTGAATAGGGCTATTTACTGTATACTAACATTACCCCTGTAAAACAGAACTGACGGTCTCAAACACGTTAAGAAGGCCAGAAATTCCACTACTTAACTTCTGACGAGGCACACCTGTTAATTAAAAATCATACCAAGTGACGACCTCATAAAGCTGGTTGAGATAATGACTGTCTTAAAGGTAAACTGTGGTTACTTTAAACAACCTAAAATATAAAACATATTTTGATTTGCTTACTAGATAATTTCATGAGTTCATAGTTTTGATGCCTTCAGCATTGATCTGTAAAGAAAAAGCATTGGATGAGAAGGTTTGTCCAAACTGGTGCTGTGAGTCTTTGTGCATCTCTGCATTTCTGTCTCTGTCTTCTCTTGCTTTCTCTCCTCCAACACCTCCTTTCTCATTGCTGTTTTTCATCCTTCTTCTTCCTCCCACTCCAACTATCCCATCTCTCTCCTCCAGAACAAGGGGTCCCTGCAGTTTGAGGACAAGTGGGATCTGATGCGGCCCATCGTTCTCAAGCTGCTCAGACAGGAGGCCGTCACCAAGCAACAGTGGTTCGACTTGTTCTCGTAAGAGATGCTCTCTGCTCTGTCCCTTAGTTCTTTCTGTCTTATTTAAGAAAGTGCAGTGCAGGATCAGCACAGCTGCTACAACTACTGCAGCTTCAGATCTTGATAACAGTTGCCTTGCTTTGAAACCAGAATGGCATAGCAGGCTGCTCACAGGTTACTATTTTGGTGCATTTCAGCCACACACACATGCAATAGACAGGCTTAGTTTTTACCAACAGGTGTTGTACTTTACAGAATGCCCACACAATGCCATGCATTTGTAGGTAAGCTTGTGGTGGGATAACCTATAAACTGGGATGGAAGTGTCTTGTTTCCATAGCTTAAGTGCCACAACTTGATGTGCAACAGCCTCTTATAATAGAAAGTTACTTCAGCAGCTAATTTTGAAAGTCTCATTTATAGATTGGTCATTTTCTTCCATGTTTTGATTTATTTCCCCATAAAACAGGATGTTGTGGTGTAACTTAACATCGTGAGGAATTTGATTTAAAAATGGTGTGATCACATCAGCCTCGTTTTCTGAGTTAAGCAGATGTGAGGAGGATTACTTCACTGATTTTGCTGTGTAACATTTCTAACAACCTGCAAGCTGTCTAATTGATCGTAACTGATCATAAGGACCCTTGAGGCAAAATAGTGTTTTGCGATATAGGGCTATATAAATACAATTTATTTGACTTATCTGATGAACCTTAAATAATACAGGGGAAAATGTTCAGAGCAAAAACAGTCAAGAAAATGAAGATGAAGTTAGTGGTTGCTCTTTTTGGTCTTGAGATAGAAGATGAGAAAAAGGGAACAGAAACATGGAGAGTTTATCATCTCTTCCAAGAGCTCTGCTAAGACAGGTCACATTTCAACCATGTGGGGATTTGAGACATGTTGAGTTGAAAGCCCAGGAGAGTGTCTCAGAGTTGAAGGTGCATAGTTTGGAGGAGCCACACACACGCTTGGACAAAACCACATAAAAAAAAGCTTGAGGCAAGAATCAAGTCACTGCCAGGCAGCAGTTGGCAGTGTTGGTGTGTTGCCCTACAAACTAAGTTACGCAAGGGACCAGCTCAGTCTGTCAGTGTTTGCAGTACTCTCTCAGCGAACATTACACTGGGTAGTAATTCAAACCTTGTTGTGAGATGGACCCTCCATTTCTTCCTACTTTTGCATCCATGCTGTGCTCAGTGCTTTGATTCTCTAAAATGTGACATTTACATTTTGTAACTATTTTAAGCCTCCAGAGATTTGAACTAAGTTCTGGCTTCGGTACTAAGAAATATTAGAGAAAATGCTCAAATGTATTTGTTTCCTGGCAACATGAGCTTTTTGTAAATGATACTGGGAAGGACAAGAACCTCCCAGAGCCTTGCTGTTTTCAGTGGCAGCGGTCTGCATGGGTCTGCATCACCCTGCTGAAAATCAGTGCCGTAAAGAAGATATCAGACTCGCTGTTTTTGACACATTGTCATTGACACATTTAATTACAAACTTGTTGTGATATCCCATTTCCTTCTTGTCTGCCCTCCAGAGACGTCCATGCTGTGTGTCTATGGGATGATAAAGGACCAGCCAAAATCCACCAAGCCCTCAAAGAGGACATCCTAGACTTCATCAAACAAGCACAGGCTGTAAGTTGTCTGTATAGCTCTGTTTTGGATGCTTTACTTTTTATAGGTTTGTTGTCTGTTTGTTTGTTTGTTTTTGGTATTAAGATGGATTCTGGTCACCACCACATATGTTTATATGTTTATGCTTTACAAAGTTCAGAATTGATCCCCAGAACATCCAGTGTCTTGGACAAATGGAATATTCTGGTCCATCTGCTTGGGAAGTCATAGACATCAAGAGTAACTGTTGCAGGGAACAAGGCATCAGAGTGTTTCATAAGAATTTATGGGTTGACCTGTACCACTTCTAACTTTTCCTTGCATCTGTTGCCATGGCAGCGGGTGCTGAGCCACCAGGATGACACGGCACTGCTAAAGGCCTACATTGTAGAGTGGAGGAAGTTCTTCACACAGTGTGACATCCTGCCCAAACCCTTCTGTCAGTTGGAGATCACACTGATGGGCAAACAGGGCAGCAACAAGAAAACAAACATGGAGGACAGCATCGTGCGCAAGGTGAGAGCAGGACATGGAGAGAAACCCCACAGGTGGAGAGGCCAAGATTTGAGTTGAAAAGCTGAAACAACAAACACAAGGAAGAAAAGGAGGACAAATGAGAGGCGATGAGATGACATATAAGAGATGAGAGGAAGGAGTAAGATGGAGAGGAGGTGAAGTAGAAAAGGAGGGCAACAACAGGGGAGGTCGAAGGCCCACGTGGACAATAACATTTTGCACAGTAGTTGAGGAAGCAAGAGGGGAATAGATGAAAGGTAATACGAGGTGAGATGCTGCAAGAGGGAGTGACCTAATGTTAGAATTAACTAAAGCAAGTTAACAAGACAGGAGAAAACATTAAAGGAGAGGAGTTGTCAAAGGTAGAAGAGATGAAGAGGTTGTGAGATGGAGACGATGTGAGAAGTGGCTCACAGGGACAAAAGCACGTCAGTGTTACAAGTAGGCTGTAGAGAGTAGCTGAGGGTCAGTTCACCTAAAGATCCTCCCTCTGAGAGAGAAACTTAAAGTGTAAATCATGTGATGTTTGTTTGATCCCCGTGAGGAAGCTCTCTCAGAAAAATTATTTCATTTTGAGATAAAGTGCTGTTGAGGAGAAAGTTGTGGGTGAGTGAATATGATTCAGCAGCTTTGTTAAAAGCACTTCTTAAATAAATTGAGCTAACTATTCTTGGATGGCAGGAAATGATGTGTTCTATGTGTTGTTTAACATCCTTGGTGAACTTAATGCACATTTATTACTGCCCTTATCCTATTTTCCTAGCTGATGCTGGACACGTGGAACGAGTCGATCTTTTCCAACATCAAGAGTCGCCTGCAGGACAGCGCCATGAAGCTGGTGCACGCTGAGAGGCAGGGGGAGGCCTTCGACTCCCAGCTTGTTATAGGCGTACGAGAGTCGTATGGTAAGACGGACAGAAATAAACACACAGGAGATCACAGAAACACAGATAAACACATTATTGTTCATTTGTGTAGAAACACAAATTGTGTTCTACAGTGAGTCAAATCTCTGCTTTTACCTGAACTCCTACTTCTGCGGTTCTACTGTAAATATCCAGGAGGGGATGGATGAACTGAATACTGCCCCAACACTATGTGTGGAAAAACAGTTAATGGCCATTTTTTGTTCCATTCTTTGTTCTTTTCTCCCACCAGTGAACTTGTGTTCAAACCCAGAGGACAAGCTGCAGATCTACAGGGATAACTTTGAGAAGGCTTACCTGGACTCCACAGAGAGGTTTTACAGAACACAGGCACCGTCCCATCTGCAACAGAACGGTGTCCAGAACTACATGAAATATGTAAGACACAATAATATTGATTATTATAAGTACAAGTGTTGTGTAGTCTATTGTGTCTATTGTGTTGTGTAGTCTAGTCTAAGTGTGTCGTAGTCTATTCAAATGTCTTGATCATACTCATAAGTCAATGCTAGATCACTAGTTGAGTAGTTAATCAAACACATGCAAACATGCAACAAATACTACAAATTGCAAATAAGTAAATATGACTTTCACCCTAATATAAAGCTAAAAAAAAAACGTTTGTTACTTTGGGTGTGTTTAAGAGAGCATTTTAATTGTTGGTTTATTGAGTGTTTGCATAATCTCAGCTTCTGTGTCTGATATTAATGTGTTTCCCTGCAGGCAGACGCAAAGCTGAGAGAAGAAGAGAAGAGAGCACTGAGATATCTAGAGACACGTCGTGAATGTAACTCTGTTCAAGCAGTAAGTGTCTTTGACAGGATCTGAACTGTCGATGCTCGCATTTTTATTTTTCATGTTTATTATCAGTTTCTTCAGCAGTTATTTCCCTCATGCCGCCCTGAATCTATGTGTCTCTATTTTCAGGTCATCTCTGACCTTTCAGGAGTCTCGTTACATTTATTTGCTGCCTGTTGATTTATTTCTAAGTTGTGCTTGTAGTGAGTCTTTGTTCTGTGTGTATTCTCACAGCTTATGGAGTGTTGTGTGAACGCTCTGGTGACTTCATTCAAAGAAACCATCCTAGCTGAATGTCCAGGGATGATCAAACGCAACGAGACAGACAGTGAGTACTGCAGTGCTTTAAATTTATTGTGACAAAATAAGCCTGGTTTGTTTTGTAAGACACAAACTGTAATGTCTGCTGGATGTACTGGCATCAATATTCACTACTGCATCAGCCGGCCAAATTTTAAGGATAGAAATAACTTCTCCAAGTGCTGATTGTTTTCCTGCCAAGTGGCACCAGTGGAGCTGTAGAACTTGCCAGCCACAGTCATTGCTGATGAGCATTTGTCTTTTTTCCCACAACACTTCCTGTTTTTGCTTTGTTGACCTCTGTGTTTTGTTGGGCTTTGCAATGCAGATCACTCACAGCGTTATAACTCCAGTTTTGCCACAAATAATCAATTTGTATTATATAATTACTTTATCATTGCTAATTTTGTCTTATAAGTTATTCAGAACTGTGAGAGTAGTAGTTGTTGTGTCTGATCCATATTTCTAGAGGAGCCTGCAGCAGCAGACTCTATTGAAATCTGCAGAATGTCCACTTCAGGCCCAATGCAGACTTGATGAATTGTGGATTTGGACAGTCATGCACCTGTAAAGTCCATGAGTGTGCAGGAAGTTTTGTATTTAGCCAGTAAGCTTGTTGTCGTGTGTGTAACACCGATTTTCTTCTCTTTCTTCTTCTGCCCGGAGCAGAGCTGCACCTGATGTTTTCACTGATGGACAAGGTTCCCAGTGGGATCGAGCCCATGCTGAAAGACCTGGAAGAACATATCATCAATGCTGGACTAGCAGACATGGTGGCTGCTGCTGAGACTATCACTACTGTACGTGCACAAACACACTTCAACAATTAGTTCAATCATGTGTTCATCATTAAACCCAAGCTTTTTGTGTATTGATCCTGCAAACAAAGAAGTACAAGGAGTGAAAAGAGGTTTTTCATTGTAGACCAATAATACCTGTGACTTTGAGCCAGAGTACCTGCCTCATTGTCAGTCTTTATAAACCAGGGCCAGATAGCGTCTTCATAGTTCTTTATTGTCAAACATAGCATTTGATTTCATTTAAAATGTCTCTTGTATGTGGGATTTACTTGTGGTAGCAGGATGACAAAGGTAATAAAAACACATTATTCTTGAATCACCAAATGTTAAAGTGTGATTAAGAATCACAACACTTGCAGAACTATTGGATCATCGTTTAAACCATAGTTGTGGAGCCATATAATATTTAACAAAGTTATTTCTTTAAAAAGTAATCCCAGAACTCCCTCAGCTTGAGCTGAAGCACATGTTGACATCAGTGTTGAGATCTGGGGCAGTGAAGTCTTGGTTGATAACTCCAGAAGTCATCGAGTGAGGACGTACAGTATGTAGAGAAAAAGATGACTAACAGACCAAGGTTAATATTTGAGGGCAGCGTTCTAAACGTGCTGTAATTTCTGATGTGTGTGTGTGTGTGTGTGTGTCCAGGACTCTGAGAAGTATGTGGAGCAGTTGTTGACTTTGTTTAACCGCTTCAGTAAACTGGTGAAGGAGGCCTTCCAGGACGACCCTCGCTTCCTCACTGCAAGAGATAAGGTCTGTTTTATCTGACTGTCAAAGCACTGCACAACTGAGAAATATAAAATGAAAATATGAATAATTAAAATATTTAATGTCCCCACTTTTCTTCGGGCATTTGAGTCATCAGATGTCTTTTGCACAAAGTTGAGCCTTTTGAGTCTTGAGTTATTGTGGCCAGTGCCACGATTTCACAGTTCAGTTCACATGAACATTTGAGTCTGTACGTGCAATTGAGGGAAACTGCAGTTAGAACGGGGCTCCAGCAAATAATTTTTTAGTATTTTCTGACCATTTATAGACTAAATTAATAATTCATTAATCAGAAGCATGAACAACTGATCAGTAGATAATGTAAACAGTTAATTGCAGCCCTGCTTGTTTGGTCCTCTGCTCTGCTGTGTTGTGGTCTATTATGAATGATTGTAATCACTTGTACGTGTTTGCTGTTCCCTTCTCCCCGCAGGCTTACAAAGCTGTTGTCAATGATGCCACAATCTTCAAGCTGGAGCTGCCAATGAAGCAGAAAGGGTGAGGAGATCGGTTTTGTCCTTGTAAATTTGAAATGACACAGTGTTGTTGTCTAGAACTGAGAATGCAGGATTTTCTGTTCAGTTAAAACTTGTTGGGGTGTGTGTATAAATGTGTGTGTGTCCATCCAACCAGTGTGGGTATGAAGAGTCAGCCAGAGTCAAAGTGTCCGGAGCTGCTGGCAAACTACTGTGACATGCTGCTAAGGAAAACTCCTCTCAGCAAGAAACTCAACTCAGAGGAAATCGAGCTCAAACTCAAAGAAGTGGTGAGTCTCTGTCCTGGTTGCTGGGTTTTACTAAACACAACTCAACTTGCTTTTATTTGATCCATTTTCAAACAATTTTCAGTCCCTTTCACCTTCCTCCTTTCCTCTATCCGCACACTTCTTCTTTTATCTTGTCTCCTTGCAGCTCTTGGTGTTGAAGTACGTCCAGAATAAAGACGTGTTCATGCGTTACCACAAAGCTCACCTGACCAGGCGCCTGATTCTGGACATTTCAGCAGACAGTGAGATTGAAGAGAACATGGTGGAGTGGCTGAGAGTGAGTTACGCTTTTCTTCAAGCATTCGTCAGACAGACAATGAATGCAAGTGTGACATTTGTTAAGTTTGTGGGATCAGAATGGTTGAGGTTGCCCCCATATCAACTCTCCCATTGCAAGTAGAACAATTTCCCATTCTGTTTTCAGGGAACAGTAGGAAACAGCAGGAGGCCAGTGGCAATGTTACAGCGGTTAAAGGAAAAATAAAATACCACTCAGTGAATTAATTTCTATTTTCCATTGTTGTCCTCTTTTCTCTGCCTTTGTGTTGTTTGCTGTGTGTGTGTGTGTGTCTGTGTCTGTGTGTGTGTGTGTGTGTGTGTGTGTGTGTGTGTGTGTGTGTGTGTGTGTGTGTGTGTGTGTGTGTCTGTGTGTGTGTGTCTGTAGGAAGTAGGAATGCCTGCTGATTATGTGAACAAGCTGGCCAGGATGTTCCAGGACATCAAGGTCTCAGAGGATCTCAATCAGGTCTTCAAAGAGATGCACAAACACAACAAGCTGGCTCTTCCAGGTAACACACACATGCACACGCACACACACACACACACACACACACACACACACACACACACACACACACAACATGTTGGCCTTTACTCTCTTTGAAACAGATTCATTCATTTATATTCTTGGCTTCTCACATCTACATGTAGAAGTGAGCAAGACTTTGAACCCAAATTCCTCCTGTCAGGCCGCTGTCTTGCATAATAGTAATTGGTGTGTGTGTGAGTGTGTGTGAATGGGCATCAAATTGCAGCACTTTGGAACAGAAATGTTTCTCTTGATGAAACAATATGTTTTAAAGCTGCACTTCATCGTTCTTCTCCCTCTTTTGTACCTGCAGCCGACAGTGTGAACATTAAGATCCTGAACGCTGGAGCTTGGTCACGAAGCAGTGAGAAGGTTTTTGTCTCGCTGCCCACGGAGCTGGAGGACCTGATCCCCGAGGTGGAAGACTTCTACAAGAGGAATCACAGCGGTCGCAAACTCCACTGGCATCACCTCATGTCCAACGGCATTGTGAGTGAGCTTCTTGTTTCTTTTCGTGTTTTTCTCATCATCTCTTTGGATTTCCAGAACAGTTTGACCATCTGACAAACAGTGCTGAAGCAGTGTACTGGCAGCATTATCGTGAAACTGAACTTAATAAATTGAAGAAATAGATTGAAGGGAGATGACAGTGATTTTAGCTGCAGTTCAGAGTATTTTCTCAGATGTATTATTTACAGCCAAACCAAACTGACAGAGCAACACTGTGTTGCCATCTCACCTTCTCCACCTTCTCCTCTATTTGTCCTCACATCTGCTCAGATCACCTTCAAAAACGAGGTGGGTCAGTACGACCTGGAGGTGACGACGTTCCAGCTGGCCGTGTTGTTCGCCTGGAACCAGCGACCCAGAGAGAGAATCAGCTTTGAGAACCTCAAACTGGCCACGGAGCTGCCTGATGCAGAGCTACGCCGCACACTCTGGGTCAGACCAAGGAAACGTTCAAAATGCTTTATCTCAATCCACCAGTGACAGAACAAGTATACAGTATGAAGATATTTACTGAGGTTAAATACATTCTACTGCCTCCACCACACAGCTGTTACAGCTCAGATTGAACAACATTTTTCCAGCCATCTATCTGTTTGTTTGTTAGTAAGTCTGTCAATCATAACCCACCAGCAGCCAGTTTGTGAATATGCCCAAGGCTGCCAAATATCACTATCTCTAATCTACATTCATATCTTAGCTCGCTGAAGTTTACAAGCAAGAACTGGTTCTTTATTAGTTTATCAGAAAAAGCTTCCTCCACGTACAGGTCGGCTGACTGTAGATCTGTAGGAAGTGCACACAGACACACACACATGTTGGCAGTATTCATGACTGAAGTACTGTGATGTTTCATATCTTGACGTTTGCTTTCTCTCCTCTGTGTGCAGTCTCTGGTCGCCTTCCCCAAGCTGAAGAGACAGGTGTTGTCTTATGATCCTCCAGTTAGTTCACCCAAAGACTTCACAGACAGCACACTCTTCTACGTCAACCAGGAGTTCTCACTCATGTATGTTATGGTGTTTCTAGACGTTATATACTTCCTGTCTCGTTGATTGTTTTAAACCCAGATTACGATTTTCACCTGAAAACTTGTGATACTGAGGAATGTGGACGTCTTGTCGATTGATCAATGATTTTATTCGACTAAGAGATGCGTTTTCAGCTCCACGACCAACTACATGTTGTTAACTGGCACCTCATCAAAAATTACTGTTAAACAATAGAGATATTGACCATCTGAGTCTTTGTGTCTGTTATTTTCTCAGCAAAAACTCCAAAGTCCAGAAGCGGGGAAAGATCAATCTGATTGGTCGGCTGCAGCTGACCACGGAGCGAATGAGAGAAGAGGAGAATGAAGGAATCGTTCAGCTCAGAATACTCAGAACTCAGGTACAAAAACACACACTTTGTCTTTAAGGGTTTTAACTAGAAGTTGTGCATTTGAGGAAATGGAAGGAGAGAGCGACTTGTAGCTGAAGACTCAACCTAAATATGATATTGAAATCATCTTTTTGACTTTTGTGTAACATTTTGCCAATTTGGTAATTTTGTCAACAATAACACACCACACATGTTGACCAAATTTATATTATTTATTATTATTTATATAACTTTTTTTCACATCCAGGAGGCCATCATCCAGATCATGAAGATGAGGAAGAGGATCAGCAACGCCCAGCTGCAGACGGAGCTGGTGGAGATCCTGAAGAACATGTTTCTGCCTCAGAAGAAGATGATCAAGGAGCAGATTGAGTGGCTCATCGAGCACAAGTACATAAAGAGGGACGAGGCAGACATCAACACCTTCATCTACATGGCATAGGTGGCGAGGGAGGGAGCTCTGTTTTTTGCTCTGTTTTTTACTCCTGGCCTGCGACCGGCGCTTAGAACCCTGCGAGAGGAGAGAGACGAGGGACAAAAGGATGTGTCTGAGGAAGAGGAGAGGGGTGATGACAAGTAGGGAGCGTGTTGAAGGACGAAGAAGAGCCTCTTCAACAAAAGCGTGGATATTTTTTGTGTTTGTGAGACGCCAGTGTGTTATCAGAGTGTCTGTCTGAGGCGTGGAGTCTGTTTATCTCTGCTGCCCTCTAGTGTCGACCAGAGGAGAGGCACTGCAGTGTGCGCCGCCTGCCAGCAGCTCAGAAGAGAAAAAATAGTGACATTATTAAATTAAATACTTCCTGCCTTACTTTCATCAGCAACAGACTGCAGAAGAGGAGGAGGAGGAGCAGCGAGGAGGGAAGGGAAGATAAATGTACCAAGCTGATAAATCAATCCTTTGCTTTCAGCCATCTGAGCGGCAGCCATTTTGCATCCCTCCTCTTCTACATTTGTCTTATTTTTGAACTGGGAATGCAAAAAGCCACGAGTGAAAGCTGCCATCGAGGAGGAGCGGACACGGGTGGAGAGATTAGTTCAAACTACCGAGGAGTATTTTGCCAAATTGTGTGTGTGTGTTTGTTTGAGTGTGTGTGTGTGTGTGTGTGTGTGTTTGGGTGCATGGTGTGTATTTGGTCTTTTAGATGTGTGTATGTGAGTGCACTTTCAACAGCATGCTGCTTTATGAGTTTTGTTTTTTTGTTCAGTGGAGGATCTGTCACACTTAGTGGTCGTGGTCTGAAAGGGTTGGGAAATTTAGACTATTGAAATGTTGACTTGTATTTTTTATTTTCATCCCCTGTGGCAGGTAAAGTCTGTCAACAGGTAAACAAGTTTTGTCTGGTCGCCCTTGGACGCCTGTGTCGGGAAATTATCGTCCTGCAAACTATTAATTTGGAGTGTGAAGAGGCCGTGCCCTGAACATTGCCAGATTAAATACCAGCTGGATGCATAACAAAGGGACACATGTAGAATTGTGACCAGGTGAAGAAAAGACAAGCACTTAGAGCGACGAGATTGAAGCTCCATCACTGAATGTTCACCTCATTATTCCAGTCAGTGTCATTCTTTGCACAAAGTCAGAACCAGGACAATGCTGTTAACTAAAACAACAGAATTGTATTTCATTAAGGTTTATAATGAATGAGCTGCTGTTTGTTGGGTCTTTTTCTCCAAGGAGAACACTGTCAGTGTGTGTGTGTGTGTGTGTGTGTGTCTGTCTGTGTGTGTGTGTGTGTGTGTCTGTCTGTCTGTCTGTCTGTCTGTGTCTGTGTGTGTGTGTGTGTGTGTCTACCTCTCTTCTCCTTTTCTGCCCAAACTCAAAGATCCAACAGACCCAGAAAAGTCGCTCATTCTCACAGTGAATGAAAGCGAAGCAGCCCTTCAGTAACACATTGGTCACAGTTTTTGTTGTATTGACTTTAAGTTTTCTCTTTGTTTTTTTTTTTCTGTCTCAGTGGAGGAGGAATTCACTGTGTCTGTAGTTTCCTCTGAAGCATCAGAAAGGATCGGTTCAGACTAATCACAAGTTATTTGATTTTATTCTTGATGCCATTTACAAACCTGATTCTGCAGTCGTTGGGACGCTGCATAGAACATAAATGAAACCAAATTCAGTCATTTACAAACAGACTGTGTTTACTGACAATAGTTTTACAAAGTGTTCCTGAGTCCATGTATTAATCTCCTTTGTACAATCATGTGTTTGACAAAAATCACCTGTTACCAATGAACCTGTTTACCTGTGGAAGGATCCAAACAGGTGTTTTTGCATCAGTCCACAACTTTCACAGTCTTTTGTTGCTCCTGTCCAACTTGTTTGAAACATGTTGCTGCATCAAATTCAGAAAAAGCAGATATTTACTAAAATCAATGAAGCTGATGAGGTCAAACATGAAATATATTGACTTTGTCCTGTTTTCAATTGAGTATATGTCAAAAAGGATTATCAAATGATCACATTCTGTTTTAGCTATGTTTTACACAGTGACCCAGGTTTTTTGGAATCGTGGTTGTATGTGTAGAGGTGTTGAGTTCTGTCCACTGTAAGAAACGGTCAAAGTCCACAAAACGGATGCTGCAGAGGAGTTTCATCTGTTAGCCTCCGATCACAGACACATGTTTTAATAGCTGTTGTTGACTTCACTGTGTTTGCGTAGCTTGATATTTTCAGTAGCTGTAGTGTTTGCTTCAGTGCAGTGGAGACAGTGTGAACTCATCACAGATGGATCAGTGCACAGGTCAACAAGTAACAAGAAACTGAAGCACAGAAATGCCAAAGATATTTTTGGAAGTGATTTGGAACCAAGGCCTCTGTTGCATAGTTTGTCCACCAGGGGGCATAATATCATTTTCAAGGGTAAAATGTCCCTTCAGCAGATCTTTAAATTCTAGAAAACAAAAACAACTTGAAAAATAAGTGGATTTTGGGCTTTTTTCTTTTACAGTGGAGGCCAGTATGGAGCCAGAACACTCTGCACACAGCTGGGTATAAAACACAGAACCTGAACCTGTCCTTTCATTTCAAAATGATTTATTCATTATTTAACAACCAGGACACATCCACTTTTATAGAAGGATTTCTGGCATTAAGCTGAATCACACTGTGGATCATGACTCTAATATGTCAGGACTCATATTAGGCTTTTTCATCTGTTGCCAGGGACAAGCCTTTTTTATGTGTTACAGTTTCGATTGAATATCTGTCAGTTTGGAGTGAAACTCTTCATTATGTGACAAATCACCTTCCTGACAGTTTGTGGCAGCGTGCACACAATCGTACAATCAATGTCTTCATTTTGAATGATCAGACTGAGGCGCTGCTTTCTTCACTCATTGTTTCTCACAGCTTTTATTCTCGAGATCTTGAGATCAGCTGTGATTCTCCACAGAAAAACTCTCCAACGTTAAAATGTGTTGATTCCTCTCATTTTTAAAGAGTCAGTTATAAGACGTTGACACGTGGTGTTTGAGTGTGTCCTCCGAAAGCTGAGCGGTTATTTAAAACATACCTGAAAGTGTTAAAGCAACTGAAATACTGGAGTCACATTAGCACAGGCCTTGTGTTGAATGTGACTCCATTTTTGCTGCTGTTTAGACATCTCAAATATTTTAGGCTTTAAATACTGATTCCTGCAGCAGCTCCTCCACGTGTTCAGCTTGACAGTGTGCTGAAGAAACTGTAGTACAATGAAGAGCTCCACAAGCAAGAGAACGTGTCAAAAACAGCATTTAAAAACTCTGAAAATGTCCATTTGAAATGACTTTGAAAATGTCGTCCTCAGACCTGAGAGCACTGCTTCAGTTTAACCTGGTGACATGATTTTGTGTCGTCCTGCTCTGATGTTGGACGTCCTGTTGAGCAGTGAGGACAGACAACAGTGAATGTGTGCAGGGTTGTTTTTTTTTTTGTAATATTTATTCTGTATTTATGACGAATGTTACGTTCTTTGTCAGTTGAAATGTTTTTGTTTTGCTTTGGAAACATGTTTTGTTGGTGCACATTCATGGAGGTGACAGTATTTTATTTACTGCAAATCAACTTTCAACTTCACTTTTTGGAAAAGAACATTTTAGCCTAATTTCATTCACTTTCCATTTCTGAAGATTCAGTTCATACCTGCAGTTTGTCAAATGCTGAAGCTACTTTTCACTTGCAAGACCAGATTGTTGTAATGATCAGATTTACATTTTACACTCTTCCTTGCAAAAAGGCCAAAAGAGCTGAAACTCAAATCACGTTGTGGCAAATTTTTTTGATCTGAAACAAACTCCCCACATCAGTCACATTATGCAGTTTTATCTTCTATGCACAGATCTGTGATAATCTTCTGTTCTTAACCTTTTAAACATCCTGGACTCACTTTGAATGTCAGCACTTCATGTTTTCTCTCTGATCTTTAACGTGGTGAGATCTGCTCACTTGGTTTTTCCCAACAAATTTAAACATATTCTAAAAATGGTTTGTGTTTATCGAGCCTGAGAGGACTTCTGGTTTCTGAAGAGCTTGAAATGAAAAGAATCCACTTCAACACAGTGACTGGCGACGCTGCTGGGCCCATTCTGGCTCTGTCTGCTTCATCACATCTCAGTATGACTGAACGCACAGGAATGAAAGTGTAAAACTTATTACTAACATAAGACGCGTTGGTTTGACAAACAACAAGAACAGGAAAATAATAAAATAACACAAATGAAAATATTTTGCTGTGGATTTTAACTTGACTTGAAATTGAAGTATTTGTCTTCACAGTTTTTTCATTTGGCTCATGGTTCAGTTTGAACAGCCGCCCTGGGACTGATGTTTGATACCGGATGGGTTCAGCAGTTTGTGGAGCTCTAAAACCACAGACACTTGATTTAAAGGATCATCTACAGGTGTGATTGTGTGTGAAATAATATTCAAAGCTTTTATCACAACCATGAGTGAAAAACCCCAATGAGAAATTCAAGTTTATAAATGTGTACAGAGCACAGATTCAAAGAAGAAACTTCAAATACAAATTTTTATTGTTGAGCAATTTATGAGATATTAAAGTAAGTGTGTGTGTGTGTGTGTAACACACTGAGTCTTTGAAGTTAGTATTTTCACTGATTTCTGCTTTGAATCTGTACAGAAACACAAAAACAGTTCTTTTGTCTCAGAGCTTTTGTTGCTGTTGATGGAGGTTTTTTTTGTTTTCTCACCTGTTCACTGAGCAGTCGACACCCACAAGGTCTCTGAAGCTCCTTTCACGGATTCTCACTCAGCCATTCGAGGCCATAAATGTCCAGCTTCCTGAGCCTAATTTATAAAAACAGTTCCTCAGTTCTGCTTCAGAAACTTCAAATGTAATTCACCCCAGAGCAACTTCAACTTGTGCATTGAACAAGTGTATCAGGTTCACCTGTACAATCTAATGGAGTCAGCCCTGAAACAACATTCATCTGTATGATGTATCTGCATGATGTCACGTTTGTTGACCTCAGTGGAAATGTGTAAATTCAATTCTGTTTATTTCTGAGGTCACAGTTAAAGGTGTTGTGCTGCTCCCTGTTCACAGACAAGAGTGGGGCAGAAGGTGAGAAACACCTCTCAGTATAAAGCCGCTCAGTAACTAACTGCTCTATGACCTCGGTGATAAAACATCAAACTGACCCTCAGCATGTCAGAAAGGAAACTTGGTGCTGTGACGGTTGGATCGCACTAGATCATACAGGTGTATCTTTTCATTTGTACATTTTCTAATGACCATTTCTCTTCTTTATAGTTTGGCTATTGAATGATAGCCTTTATCCATAACTTCATAAAGTTTTATACAAGACACCAAACTTCAGTGTCTAAAACCAGGCAGTCAGAAATAGTGTGTGTGAGTCTGAGCCGGCTGCCGAGCTTTCAGACCGGAGCTTTGAACAAGCTCAACAGAACATATGTTTTCACTTTTTTATCTTGGTCACTTCCCTCTAAGGTAACTCTTACTGAAACACGGCTCCTGGTCTTATTTTACTGCCTTTTTTATTAGACATTCTGTATTTAAACTGTGGGTAACAACAGTAGAATGTGTAACTCTTTGTCCAATCAATGATCAGTAGTAGCTGCTGAAATCGACACCGTCAGTCATTTAGTCCTGGTCGAAGACATGTGCTTTAACTTCAGTTTAAAGGAGCTGAAAGTGGGTTTTAGCCTGTGGAGGCTGTGGTTGCTGTCTTTATCATTTGGAAGCCGCCCATCAGCCCGGCCTGCGCAGGACGGCACACGTACCTGTAGCCTTGCATAACGACAAACTTGAACTAAACACCATGAGTCGCAGCCTAAACCAGCTGAATGTTTGCCACTACATCGAGCAAAGACATGAAACCCCGTGTGGTTGGAGCGGGACGAGAGCGGTTCTACTTTCATGTGCTGCGTTGTTTTGCTTGTTTGAAATATTTTTTAAAGTTGAATAATTTATTTCCTGGCAAAATAAAGACAACTGTAAAGATTTCTGGCTTCTCTCTTTCCTTCGCTTCTGTTGTCAGTGAAAACAGACGCAGACAACCGGGACTTTGATTTGACGGAAACTTTCTCTCTTGTGCTTCGAGTTACTGAAATAGATTTGTATAAGATAAATGTTTGAGGACTATGTCGATATGTCTGAAGCAGTGAAGATATTTTAATCCAGATTTTTGCTGTGTTTAAACATGGCAAGTTTATTTGTAGAACCTTTCAACAAGGCAACACAGAGAGATACTGGGACAGGATATAAAAGAAGACAATATAAAAAGACATATAAATAGCATCAAGATAAAGGAAAGCCGTAAAATAGAATAAGACAGTTTAAACAGTAGAATAAAAAGAAGTAGATTGAAGAAGTTGATTGAACAGTACATGGAAGTGTAAACATTTAAAAGCTGTCTCCAAATCATTTCAGTTTCTCTCTCACACCTGTTTTTGGGATATTCAGATCTGCCAGTACAGGTAAACAGACATTTACAGGCATCAAGTTAAAACACAGGTTTGAAGGCTGAACAATTAATAGAAAGATTATTGACATCACAATACGACCAAGTGCAATATCCAAATCGCAGAAGCTGCAATTTTTTGGTAAAAAAAGTAAAATGTGTCTCAACGTACAATTAAACACTATAAATGAAGCACAGTGGTGCCGCAGAGATAAATCATGTTCTCCAGATGTAAGGCAAAAAAATCACATCAGCATTTTTGTATATTTTCAGTGAAAATGAAATGTAAAAGTTACCAGTCCAACTAAAATCATGACTCATGAATCTGTCAAAATAATCAGAATATGTTTTTTTTTGCATATCGTTCATCCCTATTAGTGGTTCTTATCACTTCCTCTGAGCTCCACAGACCTGCTGGATGTGTAACCTTCTGTAAAGTAAACTTAAAGTAAACCCTCGACTCCTGCGGCGTCTGCACCGACAGGCAAACAAAGCAGTGCTGTGGTAAACTGGAATGAAAGAGCCTGAGCGGACGGCTCGTGGTCTGTCTCAGATGTTGGTGAGCACCGTGCTGGTTTTTACGGCGACCGTGATGGTTCCGGGCAGGTCGTTGTCACGGCGATCACCTTTGTCCCTCAGGTGGAGCGTCTGCTGGAAGTCACCTTGTTCAACTGGCAGCGTCACCTGACCCATGAAGGAATCCATCAGCAGGTTGTTGTTGTAGATCTGACACACGGAGAGAGAGAAATTCACTGATTCACTGTGACGACAAAATTCATACATGTAAACAAATCGTCTGTCGGTCTCACACACACACACACACCTCGATGCTGATTGGCTTATTGGCTTTCTTCCTGTAGAAGAGCCCCTTGGTGTCGAAGGCGGGGCTGCGTGTGTTTTTATAGACCGGAGAACGAACTTTCTCTCCTTCGCAACGAATTATCACGTAGGGGTCCGACACTGGAGACACACACACAACAATAAACAGGATTAACATGTGTGCTATTTCAAATAGGAAATGATGTTTGATCTAGTTTTTTTGTCAGCTTCTAAGATACAAAATCAAACCACATCTCCATCATAACATAGCTGAACCATTCTTCCAGCTGACAAGTTGTAGATAGCAGAGGCTCGAATAAGCAGCTGCATGTTAACGTGTAAAATTAAGATCTGGAAAATGAAACTAAACACTAAATGTTGTACTTCTACACAGACAGTACAGCAGAAATATTTGTACTCAATCTGATCATCTTATCATCAGCTTGTCTCAAAATAACTAAATCTGAGAACAAATAGAACAAACTCAGACAATTGACTTAATATAATATGAAAAGACTTGATCTGATTTAACTCTGAATAATCTGTTGATGATGTTCAGCAAATATCCTCTAAAGTTTCTCTGTCATTGTGAATGACTCATGAAAAAACAAAGGGAAAACTCAAATGTACCTCCATCAGAATCTTGTCCTGCAAGTCCATTAGCATTCAGTATGTGGACCTGAGTGACCAGAGAGGGATACCCACACAACCC
Source organism: Holacanthus passer (assembly GCA_025331565.1). Classification (NCBI taxonomy): domain Eukaryota; kingdom Metazoa; phylum Chordata; class Actinopteri; family Pomacanthidae; genus Holacanthus; species Holacanthus passer. The sequence continues at coordinate 5,078,821 of JAFREQ010000017.1, forward strand.
GGACCAGCAGGTCTGTGGAGGCTCGTCGAGAGTCAACTCCCTCGAGAGAGAGAGAGAGAGAGAGAGAGAGAGAGAGAGAGGGCACAGATATAGACACTGTGAATATGAATTCAATAGGTATCAACAGAACTCAAACTCAAACTGTGTCCCTACTTGCAGTCGGAGGGCACGTCTGTGAAGAGGCGGAGCAGGAAGTCTCCCTCCAGACCGGGGTCAAAGGTCGTGGGTATGATGACGTAGCGGCCCTCTGTCAGGTCGATGCGGATGAACACAGACCTCGAGTTGATGTAGATGCTCCCTCCAACCTTCTGCTGGGTGATGTGCATACGGTAGATCCTGTTCAACTCCACCTGGACACAGAGAGACAGCAGCAGGTTGCACTAACTTTATTTACAGACTCACAGGACAATGTGTCCCAGAGCTGGACTCACACAGGCCATAACAGCTGAACAGCATCAGGTCTGACTGTCGTTTTGAAACTGGCATTTTACTTACAACATCCTGGAAGCTTCCACTGGAAGGAACAATATATTATAGATAATAATTAGTCATTCTGCTCTATTCTCGTCTCTCAAGTTGCTTATCAGACTGTAAACAATGACCAGTGCAAAGAGGAGGAGAGCTTGGTCCAGTGTTATCAGTTATCCAGAGATCCACCAGAAGCCCCGGACCACTGCCCGTCGACCGGTTCTGAGACTGACCCTGTGTATGTCGAAGCCAATAGCCAGGTTTTCTCCTCGTCCCCCTCTCAGTGTGGCTCTGCGGTCTTTCTGCTGCAGACAGATCAGGACCTCGTCCTCTGGCTTCTTCACGTCAAACACATACTACGACAGAGAAAAGAGACACGCACACACTCTGTTAGAGTTCAGTCCTTCTCACTTGTCACTGTTCACAAGTCCACAGTCTTGCCTCTAAACATCAAAGCCAAGAAATTCTGACTAAAGGAGAGAAATGAACACCTGAGGGTTCTGGAGGAACGAGTGCTTGTTGTTGGTGCAGCCCCCGGCTCGGTTGAGGAGCGGGTCGTCGTGGCGGCGCCAGGAGCCCCGCATCACCGACTCCTCCCAGGTCTTATGGAAACTCAGGTAGGACGTGTTGATGAGACGACACAGGATGAGGTCTGTGAAGTTAGCTATGAAGTCATCAAATGTCATCCTGCAGGAGAGAGAAGAGAAAGAGAGGCGGAGTCAAAATCCTGCTTTCTTTACAATGACAGAGATATTTATGATGAAGGAGGAGGAAAGAGGAAAATATTTCAACAAAGAAATAAAATGAAATGTAAATTCAGGAGGATGTGTTAAATAACTACCAAAGAATTAGTAAAATTATCCATTAAACCAATAAATTAACCTCTGACAAGATGGAAATTGACCAAAGTCCATGATTTCAGGGGCAAAGTCATCGAACACCACATGCAGGCACCATGTCACTGCCAACAGGGGGCAGCGTTTCATTACAACTCACCAGAACTCTCCATCATCCTGCACAGTGACGCCGATTCTCTCTCTCTCACTCTTACTGACCTTCTTCCACTCTTCAGAGCTGCAAACAGGCAGAGAAGGGTCAGGAACCTTCTTTTGATCAGGAAATACGGAGGACAGATGTGAAACGTAAGCAGTAAAAAGTAAGACGTGTCAACACCAATGGAAAAATGACCTCAAACCAACTGACTGTGACTCCAGTGTGTTTCCAAACTGGGCAAAATTAAAGGGTCAGACACAGTTTGTTCACCTGTGACAACAAGTGTTCAGAACTTTTACATGTAACAGAGAATTCAGTTTTTTCAAGTTGTGTTTTTATTTATGTTTTACACAGCGTCCCAACTTTTCGTTTTCACCCTCCTCCCTGAGCTCCACGCCTCCTCTCCCTCACCTGTCGCTCCAGGGCCCGTTCCACTCTCTCTGTCCCCAGGGGTTTCTCATGCGGATCATGGTGAGTTTGTCTGACTTGAAGTAGGCCAGCAGGCCGTGGCCCAGCCTCACCCTGCGGACGTCTGTCACTGCGTAGGCGTGACCCTTCACCAGGCCGCAGTCCAGTCTGGCCTCCATGTCTGCGGCGCTGGTCGCCTGGAACGACAGAGCAAGTGGGAGTCATTCATTCTTTAATCACTTCATGAAATCACTCGGCCGCTGTGAGGGCGTGCGTTTGTCCTCTCCTCACCCGGATCGAGCAGCTGATGAGGCCTCCTCTGTTGTGGACTTTCAGGACTCTCTCGAACAGCTCGTTGCGTTTCTCTTCATCTTCTTTGAACCCGTTCTCCATCAAGTCCATTGGCTCCGACACGCCCCCGGTGAAATCCACGAGAGCGTCGGCCGTGTTGCCTCCATCCAGCGCCTCATAGCATCCACACATCCTAGAAACACACACAAGCAATCATGAATCATTATTGCATTTAAAAAATATTTTATTCATTTTATTCTTTCCTGTATCTTTACCTTCAAATTTAAGAAAAGTCTGCAACAGAAACAGTCAATGAAGACATTTAATATTAAATATGAGAAATAGTCTCTTATTTCTGTTCTTCAATTCTTGTATAACAGTCCACATAACATGGATTCAGGATCAGTTTTACACCAAGAAATAATGAAAACACTGAAAATACATGAACACATGGATCATTATTAATTTGTGGTAATTTCTATTTTTATGTATTTCATTTTACACATTTAACACATTTTCTCTCTCTGATGCAACCAATTCAAAATCAAGCAATAAATTTAAATTTACATGAAATCTTTTATAAATGTCTTTGTTGAATTAATATAATGTCAGTGTTTGTATTAGTTCGATGAATGCATGAAAACTATGGAGCCATGTTTTGTTCACAACTGTTCGCTATCGATTCACCATCGCTCTCTGACCGGCTTCTTCTATACGGCAATGGTGGCCAAGGCTCGTGGCAACTTTTTAGATTTAAAAACTAAACAATTAAATCAGATGGTCACAGGTAGCAGCACTTCCCATGGTGATAAAAGAGCATGCGCACACACACACACACTTACTTGGCGTAGGCCTTCTCCACCAGCGCGCTCCAGAACTCGTTGCTGTCGTTGGAGTGGCAGTAAATCAGCTCTCCGTTCGCTGTGGGCAGTCGGTCATCGATCACCACGTCCACCCACTCGCCAAACCGCCAGAACCGGAAGTGGAAGATCCCGGCGTAGGACTCTGGTTTTTCTTCGTCCCACTCCTGGTCCTTCCAGTCAGGAATCACCTGGGAGAAACAGACAGAAAAATAAAGTGAGATTTGTGCACTGACTTGTGAACTGTGGGATCCAGAATGAAGAGAAAAAAATGAAACAAGGACAGAAGCAGTTTGCTGTTCTGTGAAACTGACCTTTGACCTCTGTAGAAAAGGTCAAATGAGTTTTACCTTCAAATCAAGTACAAACACATTAGAAGCAAAATCATCGATCATGAGCCATTTATTCCATGTTCTTCCTTAAATTCACTACAGTCAACAATCACCTCTGACAACATCAATTCCATCTGTTCATACGTTACTAAACAGACTCAGAAATAAACAGCCGTCCATTTGTTAGTTCCTGAAAAGTTGAAAAACATCAGGACCTCCACTCGTTTCCCCTTAATTAACCTTCAGCGTCTATAATTAACATGAGCGACTGAGGATTCATCAAGTTTTAACAAGGGAATGCCGTCCACCCATATCCTGTGTTAACATCCCTGCTGACGACATATTAACACACACACACACACACACACACACACACACACACACACACACACACACCGTAACAACCCTCATTGAAGTGAGTGATATAAATAAATAAGTGATCCATGAGCCAGGACCAGTGGAGCTCCCAGAAGCTCTCAGGAAACTCCCAGAGTTCCCTGCTGTACGTCATCAGGGCCTCCTGTTGCCTAGCGCCCTCACACATCACCCACCGCCTCAACGCCTTTACACAAAAAAAAAGCTTAGGGAGTATTTTCATTTGATGTTCAGACATTTGAAGATAAATGATTCTACTGAGAGCAGAGATGTGGCAGGTTTACGCTTTGGTTTTTATTTCAATCTGATTTTAAATAATTCAGAAATGCACGAATGTCACATATCAGGATTTAGAAGTTTGAAATGAGCAGGTTTGAACACACGAGAAGACAACTAATTATTCGACTGATGCTGTTGTCACATTGATCTCATCCACCAACGCTCCCCTCCACCCCGTTTCATTTTATGTGGCCGATCAATGAGTCCGAACCAAACTACCCTGTGGGCAGGAGGGGGGGATGGGAGGGGAGGGGGGGGACCAACTGTGGAAATAGTTGGAAGAGAGAGAGAGAGAGAGAGAGAGAGAGAGAGAGAGAGAGAGAGAGAGAGAGACACAGAGAGAGAGAGAGAGAGAGAGAGAGAGAGAGAGAGAGAGAGAGAGAGACACACACACACACACAGAGAGAGAGAGAGAGAGAGAGACAGAGAGAGAGAGACACACACACAGAGAGAGGGAGACACACACAGAGAGAGGGAGAGAGAGAGAGAGTGAGAGAGAGAGAGAGAGAGAGACACAGAGAGAGAGAGAGAGAGAGAGAGTGAGTGAGAGAGAGAGAGAGAGAGAGAGAGTGAGGAGAGAGAGAGAGAGAGAGGAGGGGGGGTGAAATCAGAAATTCTCCCAGTGCTCCATCTATCACAGCATCCATCCACACATCCAGGCTTCACCCTCTTCTTCACCAGGACTACAACCTCACAGTCGGACATGGAAAATGCAGAAGCTTCCTCCAACACGTTGGTGCTGGAATTTAAAGAAGACGCTGCACTGACAGAGGTGAGATTCTCACTTTGAACTGACAACTTCTCGCCTCCATGTGACTCTGTCGTCACAATATGTGTGTGTTTGGTTTTACTTTCATCACCAGAAATATGAAATGGAGCAGTTTCAGTATTGCAGTTTTCTGTCGATGAAATGTTAAGCACTTTTTGGAGATGTCATATTATCATTATTGAAACCTTCCTCCCTGGTTTAATGGACAACTTCGTCCATAACCTGTTGTGAAGGTTGTGAGTCTCTGCTGTAATGAGCCTCGCCCCCTGAAACACTTCGCTTTCTGTCTGATGTAACTGTCGGACACAGTCGAGGTCAGCGGCTAATGGACTTTTGTGACTGTGGCCAAATATAAATGTGCACCTTTTCTGTGCTGAGAGAAGTTTGTGTGGAGCTGCAATGATCAGTCATGGAATCGATGAGTGAACCAAAAGAAAATGAATCTGCAATTATTCTGAAAAGGGATCAATCGTTTGAGTCAAGCAAAAGTGCCAAAGATTTTCTTGTATCAGCATCTTCAACGTGTCTATAATCTGCCTGCTCAACTACATGAAGAGAATATGCTGACGCGGCAGTTTGCTCAGGTTAACGTTGACAGCTGTCTACAGGAAACAGTTCAGTTAACCTGAGTGGATTGAGAGATCTTGGTGTAAATGTGATGAGATTCAACCACCACACGATGCCTCACAACGACTCATCACGGTTATAGAAACACGAGCCAATGTATTAAAACAGAAGTAACCATTTACATATAGAAATGTTTCCTGCTGTGACTGATTATTTTAATGTTGTCTGTAGAATCTGACTGTCGGCAAATTCAAATGAACGCACCTGCATTAGAAAGGCACACTCCCATCAACAGGTGAATCATGATCAGTTTCTGAGTTTTGTCCCTGAACTCAACACTGTGAAAACACCTGAAAATAGTAGAGGTTTTAAAATGTAATTTTTTTTTCTTTTTGCTGAACACTTTTGAAACTCACTAAACTTTAAATCCACTTTAAAAATGCATTGCAAACACGAATCTCTTCAGCTCGTCAGTCTCCTGTGGTGCCTTCACTGAACTACAACTACTGAATAAAAGGGATTTCTCAGTTTCCATTTCATCCATCTCTTCCTGCCTGTTCTTGTATTTCCTCTGCAGATGATGCGTCTTCGTGTGTCGTCCTTGCAGCGCTCGGGACAGAAGCGTCAGGACGGCGAGCGTCTGCTTCTTCCCCACGAGGCCGTGTACCGGCTGGACTTCTCCACTCAGGAGCTCAACTTCTCCCGCTGGTACTTCTCCCTCATCGCCCACGGTCGCGTCACCATCACCGGCATCTGCCAACACTGGACCCCCGACCTCACCCACCTGATGACCCGTCAGCTGTTGGAACCGATCGGAACGTTTTGGCGAAACGCCGACGACCCGGAGGACACGCCGCTCAAATGGCTGGAGGCGGACATGCAGGAGTTCGGGGAAAGGATTGCTGAGCTGGCCAAGGTCAGGAAGGTCATGTACTTCCTGTTTGCTTTCAAGGACGGGGCAGAGGTGGCAAACGTTAGCTGCTCGGTGGAGTTCACACTAGACAAATGACTCTTCACTCTTTGCCAGTAGAGTCGCGTTAGATCACCAGAAAAGCATCATAATATTTCGTCTTTGACCTTTAAAAAACTTCACACTAGAGCTGAACGATAGAGCTGCTTTTGCATTTTTCTCACTCAAAGGAATCCATCAGCTTAAATATTCTCCTGTAAACACTGACTCTTTCTCATCTCGCTGGTCAACCTGTAATTATACAGCAACAAGAGTGTAGTTCCCCTTTTTGCATATAACCTCATTCATTTGCTGCACAAAGTGCAAACTTTTAACGTCACTCAACTGCCAAGTCCAAATTTTATAAGCATTTATCGAAAAAAGCTTTAAAGAAAGTATTCTTCATAAAACAAAGTGCTCATATTTTGTATAAAACTTACAACCTGAGATGAAGAATATTACAAGAGATAGAACAAGTATGAATGCACTTTATATATAATGGATATGGAAAGAATCCTCTCGTATGTTTCCTGATGATGTTTCCTGATTTAAATGATCAATCTGTCATCAACGTAAATCATCAGTTCAAAAAATGCGAGAATTCAGAAAAAATATAACAATATTATTTGATGATGTTGAAACTTCATAATGAAATAAAATGTAACTGATGAAAATGTTTCATGAAAAAATCTTTTGAATACAAAACCTATGAGGATCCGAACAATCAGAAGATTCCTCTTGTAAATAAAACAAACCTTCTCTGATCAGCTGAATATTAATATGTGTAATGAGCGACTTGTTCTTTGACTTGTTACCGTTTTTGCTCTTGTTGTGTTTTGTTTCTGAAAACTTTCACCGCTCACATGAGTGACAGCTCCATGCAACACAAGTAGCAGTGAATGGAATATCAAATATTCACATTGCATGACACAAAACACAGATCAATGGAGTGACATCCATTAAACATCGACTGAAAGTCTGTGAGTTCTCGTTGGTGCTGATCATTATTGGTGTTACTGGACAGAGAAAGAGGGGAGGGAGGAGGGATGGAGGGATGGAGGGAAGAGGGATGGGAGGGATGGAGGGATGGAGGATGGAGGGAGGAGGGATGGAGGAGGGATGGAGGGATGGAGTGAGGGACGGGAGGGATGGAGGGATGGAGGGATGGATGGGAAGATGGATGGGAGGGATGGGAGGGATGGGGGAGGGATGGAGGGAAGAGGGATGGGAGGGATGGAGTGAGGGACGGGACAAGAGGAGAGGAGTGGAGTCGAGTCAGTTTTATAAACAAAGGCCAAAATGCCGAGAGCCTGGACTCAGCAGGAGAGGACGTGTTTGCAGTCGTTCTTTTGAAATCAGCTGCACATTTTTTGATCAGCATCCTCTCACCTCGAGCTTCTCAGTGAACACAGTCAGTCAGTTATCTTTAGCATGAGAAGATGAAAGAAAGTGAAAAGGGAAGAGAGACAAAATGAAGAGACAGTCACAAGGAAGAAAGGAGGGAAAAGGAAAGACACAGGAGACAGAACAGAACAAATACAGTTTGAGTTATGGGATATTCTATATTTGAAGTTTATACAATCATCTGTCACATGGAAATGAAATGAGGTTAAACTCCATCACTTTGCTGTGATGGAGCAGCCATTAGTAAGAGAGACCTGACTCGGCAGCTGGAGTCAGGACGAAGCTCAGACGTTAAAGAACACGAAAACATGCTGCTGCTGGTTGAACCGACGTTCCCGCCCGTGTGTTCCTGTGTCTTCTGTTTTCAGTTTAGAGTTTAGCAAAGGAGCGTTCTGTTAGTTAAATGCATACATTTCTGTGCAGATTTGAGCCGCTGCTGCAAATATTTTAGACGTGAAAACTTCCTTTGAAAATGATAGAAAAAGTATTTGTTTCTCCAGTAAAACCTGACTTTGTTTAATAGATTTCGATTTCACTGTATAAACGTGGAATCTGTGAGTAGATTACTCGACCGGTGTTTGTAAAGCACAGAACATCAGTGACTGTTTCAGTTGGACGGACTGAAGGAAACAGCAGGGAAACGTTCCAGCATGCTGCGTTTAAAGCTTCAGTATCTGGGCAGAAGTTACCACAGTTTTGTTTCCAGTCAAACTTTCCACCGTCAGGAGCCAAATCCTGACAGGAACATGTTTCTGTCCTCGAGCTTGTTTTACACTGAAAAATGCTTTTTCACTGTGGTGAGTTAGAGGCAGAACGACTCAGACAGGAACAGGAACAAGAGCAGGTTTTACCAAATCCATTCAGGATCGAAAGCCTGGGAGAAGACAGTAAGTGACCTTGAGTTAATATTTTTGTTTTGTTTTTTGTGTTATTTTTGTCAAATATATTTTAGGGTCCATAAAACAATATTTGGAAAATGAAACAAACTGTGGATGAATTTTAATTAAAGGTGACTTTTACACTGGAAAAAAATATAAACACTTTTGTTTTTGCTCCCATTTTTCAAAACTTGTGACGTCTGTGTCTTTGTGCTGTGTGATGAAACTGCACATGTCAGAGTGGCCTCTTCTTGTGGCCGGCCTCAGACACACCTGTGCACTAATCAAGCTTTCTAATCAGCGTGTTGATGTGCCTCACCTGTGAGGTGGAGGGATCATCTCAGCAAAGGACAAGTGCTCACTGACACAGATTTAGACAGATCTGTGAACAATGTTTGAGAGAAACAGGCCGTTTTAGATCTTTGAGCTCAGCTCATGAAAAATGGGAGCAAAAACAAAAGTGTTGCATTTATATTTTTGTTCAGTGTATTTTTTCATAACGAGTTAATAACCCAACGCTTGTTGGTCACTTATTTTCAGCACCACATGAAACAATGTATGATTCACTCCATCTGTAGTAAATACTTTTAAATGTAAAAGTCTTATGAATCTCAGTACTGGAAATATCAAGGATTATTACTTGAAGAAACACTTCAACACATCTCACATATAAAGTATATTTTTAAAATTTTCATGTGTCTGTTTGTGAGTTAACACAGTTTAAACCATTAGACTCACTTTGTCTATATGATGGTGACGACTCAGGTCGCTTCACTTTGGAAAAACAAAATGTTGTTGTCACAATCATCATCAAACTGTTTGTGTAGTTTGCCTTAATCGCACCAGAGGCTTAATGAGTGTTTCAGAACCAGTGTTTGTTCTTGGACCACTGACGGGTGTCAAGACAACTGGCTGCTCCACTGAGGCAACAAACCTTCAACAGGCTTTAGTTTCCCTTCAGCTGATGGAAAACTGAGAGCTGAAGAAAACCTCTGAGACCAGACAGAAGGAATGAGGTAACCATCAGTGGAAAAACACAATGCACAAACACACACACACAAACACACACAACCATGACTCTAAAAACACTTTCTTATCGACCGTTATCATGTTTATAGTATGTACACGTGTTCACAGGTCACAGTGATTCACTCGGGTCCAGTGAAAACACCTGAAGATGACCAACCGTCTCCACGCCAGCCCACAGTTCGACTACAGAAACGTTTGTCCTGTTCTGCCTCCTTTGGATTCTGTTCTGTAACAGGAGCTTTGAATTGTTTAATCTCAGATTAAACTCTGAAAGTTAAATCATGTTTAAACTTCAGAACATGACTGTAGCAGCTGTGTCAGGGTTGATAATCAGGGTCAGTGGTGCCACCTCATGGATGAAAGGTGTTACCTGCTGCAGCATCCAGCTCGAGTCCGCGACCAGATCAGAGCAGATTCCTTTGGTTTGTGATGAATCATTTTACTTCTGAACATTGTTTTAAGTCTCTGTTAAGCAGTTACATCAACATTCAATCAACATTTCTAAAGAACGCTGTTACAACATGTCATAGTATGTTTGTCAGTTTAAGTGTTAATGTAGATTATGAAAAACAAGATGTGTGTGTGTGTGTGTGTGTGTGTGAAAGCAGTAATCTATAAGAAAATCACTTGAACTACACAAAGTGTCACAATACACACAGATCCAAAGTAAACACACACCCAGTCACACAAATCAGACACATGTCCACAGACTTGTAAGCACACATGCCCACACCCATCAACAACACACACACACACACACACACACAGGGCGTGCATGTATCTCACTCTACCAGTTGTGACTAATCCATTTGTATAAAAGTCTTGAACTGACATGTGGGACTTAAAACAAAAGCAAACTAAGAAATAGGACTTGATCCATTGGGATTTTAGGAGCTTGTTGTATTGAGATATTTTGTTGTATTGTGTTACTGTGTTTGGTGCAATATTGTGTGGTTTGTGTTTGGGATCTGGTCTTGTGATGGATTTTATTTGAAACAGTGAGTATTTTGTGTTAGTGCACAGCAAAAAAGATGTTCAAACATGGATTCTGTCTCTGTGTCTCTGTCTCACCTTCTGCCAGAGCGCCTCTCTGGAGGCCAGACTGGAGCAGGCGGCCACGAACCAGCAGTTTCCCAGCTGGCCTTGGTGCAGGTCGTGGGCACTGATGCCGTCCACAAACAGATGGGGGTTGCTGCATAACTCCTGCAAGAATAAAGACAGTGTTAAACCGTTTCTCCTTCTCTCAAACAGATTGACATTGTTTGCTTCCCAGACTTATCAATTCAACATAAGGACGAGAGTGAAGGTCCTTTAAATCTACTGAATCAGCATGTTCATTGAATGAACTTCACCTGCATTTGGAAACATCAGGGCCAAAAAACCACCAACACAAAGCAAATCAAACTATGAACCCATAAAAGAATGACTGAACATTTATTTTGAATGAACTTCACTTGATAAGTTGACTTTCTACAATAACTTTTCCTCTCAGAGACAGAAACACAGGAGATTAAGGCTACATCAATTATATCATCACCCAGGACTATATTTCTATTTCGGTGTCTGTGGCCGACCTACAGCCGCTGCACAGGAGCTTCTCGGTGGTGGAAGGAGGTTTCACACTGAGCAGCAGCCGTGGACGTGAAGCAGGGCGTGAGCCGGAGCGCTCAGTCAACCATCACAAAGGTAAAAACAGGGCAGAACGGCCTCTGATTAAGTTGCTTCTGAATGTTGAAAGCAAAACAAACCACAGAGCACATGAGAGGAGCATGAGGACGGCAGCCAAATGATGGGGTGGGATAAAGCAGTGAGACACACACCCAGCAAGAGCTCGAAGCATGCAGAGGCAGACATACACGGACCACATGAAGCTCCCGTATTAACATGACAGGTGCATGGAGCCGTTACATACCTTTGGACAGAGTCAGGCTAGCTGATGCTAAGCTAAGGAAACCATCTCCTAGTCTGGCTTCATATTAAGCAGATATGATGTCGATGTTCTTATCGAACTCTCCACCAGGAAGTGAATTATGTATTTCCCACAATGTCAGAATATTCTTTTAAATAGATACTACACAGCTATTTTGTCTTTTCTTAAATTCCATTTAGAAACAAAATGTTCAGTGTTGTCTTGGGTGTGTTGTATTTCCATTTATAAAGTTGCATGACAAACCTACATGTTCAAGAATCTCAAATACCCCCCACTGTTCGTGCATTCTCCAAATTAGAGGCCACTATTTTAAATACATACTACTGTATATGTGCTGCCACACACACGGTACCATAAATATATTCATCTGTTCAACCACGAAAAAGACACACACACACACTCAGAGAGGGCCTGGATGGTTCTCCTCCTCTTTTTTCTTACATACTTAAACAACGTTGGCACATCGACAGCAAATGAAAACAGGATGAATGTAAAAGCAGGTGATGTTGATGTCAGATGGAAAAAGTCATAATATATTAATTCATATTATGTTAAACTTCATACTGATTTCATGTTTGTGCTGTTCATGTGTAATTGCAAAATAGTATATATGAAAAAAATGACTTACTTTCTTTTAGATTTAAATTTAATTTCTTGGATTATAAGAAAACTTGACTCGTTCATACATTAAAACGTCATTAAAAAACACTGCAGCGTCCGTTGGTCAGTCTGAAACATGTAAGCCCTAAAGCCTGGTATCGATTACAGTTTAAGACAAGGAAACCAGGAAGTAAACAGTCGATTTGTTTCTCTGCCTCATTTAGAAGATCGGCTCACATGTTTTCAAGTCAGTGTTAATTCGAAAGTCACACGCCTGTATGTACACAGAAAGAGGCGTTGTTCACTGACTTCTGTTCGTACTGGCAGCGAGGACGTCCTCTCCTTCAATGTTAGCGACGGTCTTCATTCTGTCGACATGTACTGAGAATTCCACATCAAGTGTTTCCCTCTGTTGTTGGTTTCGTTCAGTCATCACACCCACAACAAACCGTCGAGGTCAACAGCCCCGGCTCAGTGTTGTGTAACGTGTGACACACTCTCTGACTCGTCCTGCGCTCGAGTCCGGCTCGTCTTTGAGGGCTTTCCCAAAGTGCACACGGGTTCATGACTCCACAGGAATTTTGTTTGCCCATTTCACAGTGAACACAGTTTGTGTAACTGTTCTTGCAAAACACTGCTGCCAATGCCGTCACACATTGAGTCTGTATGAAAGCGGCTGTGGTGGCGTCAGAGAAACGTCCAACATGTATCAGACACATTGAAACAACAGCTACTAAATCTGACACACCTGATATTTCATGAGCCACTTGATCCAAACACTGAAGGTCCTGGCTCGAAAATACTACGTTTATAAGCTTAAACTATTGATATGATATGAATGAAAGATTAACTGGAGAATCCGACTCCTGAAACTGACGCCATCATCCAGATGTGTCACTCTGTTGTTGGAAGCACAGACACTCGTTGTGTTGATGTGCAGTGATGTTACAGAGTGGAAGTTCACGACACCGGCTGCAGAGAGCCTTCGCTTTAGTTTAATTTTGGCTTGTTATCAACTATTCACACAATTAATATTCATTATTAATGAACAAGATATGACCTGCTGTACGTCCTATTTGTCAGTTTACTCTAATCCAGCTAAAAACGAGAGGTCTCACTAGTTACCTCAGAAAGAGGATTAAGTTTGGGGAGAAACAGTGCAACTGTTTCCTCTCTATCCACTTCCCTGACAAATCAATAATATTGATCAGTTGGAGTGCTTTAAGTTTCCTGTTTAGTTATTTAGCAGCTCAGATCATCAATGATTGACAGTAAAAGCATTTACATACATACAGCTCAGCCCTGAGCTGGGTCTGCTTTTATATTGTCTATAAACTGGGAGAAGACTGAGAACCTGCTCTGGATCACGGCTGAAAAATTATTCTGAATTCATACAAAAAATAAACGGCAATTTTCACGCTCTCAGGTATGAATATGTCACACTGAGTATGTAACAGAGAACTGACAGACTATCACGTGATTCAATGATATATTTTTGTGCTTTGAACTTCTCTATGTGTGTGTGTGACATGAGAAGCTGGAACGCTAATAGGCAAATAATTCCATTATGAGCATCACAACATTTCCCATCACTGAACCTGAAGCAGTGAAACAGCTGCTGCGGTGACTGTTCACTGCATGAAAACGTCCGAAAAACAGATGTGGCTCAGTGAAATGCAGCGAGTGACTCAAAGTCTCTGGGGCAAGTAACGTTTGGCAGTTTGATCAAATCTCTGTGATATCAAGCAGGTTCAAGGTTTATTCTCTCCCGAGGCCATCTGTCTATAAATCAGTTATCCACTTAACGGAAACAGTGATATCGACTCGCTCAAAATGAAACATCACATAAATGAACCATAAAAGCAGACCAGGCGTGTTCATGTTATTTTTCAGTACTTTAAGAGAAAAGCTTGATAGAAACTCAAGTTCAGTGGAAGATTGAAAACAGCTATATACAGTAATGGTTTGTGATTAATGAAACAGTTCCAGATACAAACTGACTGTTTACAGTTCCAACCACAGTTTTGGCTCAGACTACAAAGCAGTGAGATTCAGCTACAGAAGCACAGACTGAAACCCTGCAGGAAGGCTGCAAAGGCACAGCGCTGGACGCTGCTGCGACAAACTGACACAATCAGATTAGAATCATCATCATCATTTTAATATGTTAGTGGTAAAACCTGTATTGAAATGTGTTTAAAGGGGAGCTCCAGTGATTTTACAGTGTTTGGTATCTGATGTTTCAGAGTGAACCAGTGTTAGATCAGGGGACAGCCTGTGTTGGAGCCCGGAAGTTGAGGAAGTACAGTTTTGGATGCAGAGGTTGTTTAAGGTGAGCGGCTGGAACAGAAGCCTACGTCTTTCAACTTCAACTTCTACTCAATTCATATACACCAACATTAGAAACATCTTCAGGGTGTCTCTAGATTTTCTAGTCATTTCATATTTTATTCATTAATTTGGACTTTTCCTCAGGACCTGATCCTGTTACTGAGATTTGTTACTGAAGCCTCTCCATTAAACTTATCTGGGCTCGTTCTCTCTTGTTTTTTATTGCTGCTGGTCTCTGAGAGTTACCAAATATAATTTCATTGTATGAGTCATATGGCTAATAAACTGTCTTATATAAAATATAGATAGTGTATGAATTATCCAAGAAGACTGGTCCTAGTAATAATAATCCCAATAGCCATCCTATAGAGCACCAGTTAGTACATCACACTCATTACTTCATATAAAAGTAGCACAGCAACATTTGAAGTGAATGAGTTGTAACATGGTTCATTTTGAGGTGTTCTCTCCATTGAAAGACTGTTTTTCACTACGACACACTGACTTTTATTGTATATTGTTATATATAGAATTTGTTGCAAAGATCATTGGCTCAGAACATTTTCCATGTCTCCTCTGAGCCATATTTATATTATATTTCAATACCACAGTGGTCCACATTCAACCACAAATACGAGAATCACTCAAGTAAATAACAATAGAAATTCTACTAAAAACTACCGGAGACATCTCAACATGTTATTCTGCCCAAATACTTGTTCAAAGCACAGACACAGACACACACAACAATTCCTGAGTGTTGCTGTGGGATTTCAGTGGGGTAAATTCCATAAATTCCTCTCCCCATTCAATCCATGGACCCTCTCCTCTCTTTATATGCATGCTCTCCTTTGTACTTGTCTCATGACCACCATCCCCCTTCCCCACCTACTGTCTGTCCCCGCCTCGGTTCCTTGTGAATGAGTGAATTAAATTAGCTGATTCATCTCTGATGTGAATATCAGGACTATTCCTCACTTCGCTGGCTGTAGCATGTTCTTACTTTGCAGTGTGTCAGTGTTGTTCTCAGTCTGATGGGAGAATTTCTTTTTTCTCACCTTAGGCCTTTTCCAGCTGACTCTGCCGATGCGATTGCTCTGGTAGAACAGAGACTGGTCGGTCGTTGGGAACAGAGGGTCTTCGAACAGATGTCCATTCTGCTGGCACTGTCTCCTCAGTGCAGCGAAGGACTGGCCCTCGTATGGAACCACCATCCCCCTGCACACACACAAAACACATTATTAGGTTTATTAGGGCTCATTAATTGGGTTTGTTCCTCTGCTTCCAGCTTAATCAAATCAGTCTATGTGCTAAATATGTAACAAAAGACTTACAGTGGTTATTTCATGGCTCTATATTTGAAGCGTAAACTCCCAAAACAGCCTGATTGGATCTGGTTTCTCTCTGAACTCAGACAGAGATCGGAAGACTTTAATCCAATAGTTAACAATGCTTGTTTGTTTTGTTTGTTTCTAAAGCTCTTGCACAGTTCAAGTTTTCAGAGGTACAGTCTGTTAACAGAGTCAAATACAGCTTTAAGTAAAGTTCTCTTACTGGTTTGGACAAGTGTCTCCACACATTATGTTTTTCCCACTTCCAAAATACACTTTTAGCAAACAAAATGTTGGAAAGACGTCAGGAGCCTCAGGAATCTCGTTAATTATTAATTATTATCAGTGATACTCTGTGTGGCATTAGCAAGAAGGATATAGTTTTTAACATTCACAAATCATACACACACACACACACACACACACACACACACACAAGATGACACAAACTCTCCCAACAGTCATGTGACAGGATGACAAACAGAAACTCGGACAGTCATGTTTGACTATGGATCACCAGCAAAGCAAACACATGATGACATTTGCCTGGCTCTGTGTGTGTGTGTGTGTGTGTGTGTGTGTGTGTGTGTGTGTGTGTGTGTGGGTGTGTGTGGGTGTAGCAGCATTAAGAGCCTGATCTACTGAATAAAGTCTTATCAGCAGCTTCCTGTCTCCATATGAATTGAGACAACCACAAAAGAGGAAGAAGTGTTTGTGTGTGTTTGGGCGAGTGGGAGTTCAGGAAATATCAGCTGTTCGTAATCGAGATCAGTGCTTTTGGTTTCAGAATTAAATCTGAAAAACCGCTGAAGAATTATTTGCTCCCAAATACAGTGACAGTCTCACTGTCACATGCACAACTCATTATCAGCTTCTCTCTTTGTGAGTAGATATTTGACATGTTTACTTCAGTAGAAAGAGCTTCTCAGTGAAACCTCACATAATGTAAATGTCCTTCATTACGGTTTGTAAGAGCTGGAGATGCTGGTTGCATTATTGTTTAGTTTACTACTTAGTGCTACTTAATGTGTTCATTAAATATTCAGCGCACTCTAAAAGCTGCCATGTGGTAACTATGATGATACATGTGTTATGGATGTGTGTTATTACTGTCTGTGGGGTGACGCAGGCCAACATGTGGCCGACTGCAGACCTTCCTCCACCTACAGCGTGTTCAAGCTGTTTGGTGCTGCTGCTGCTGGACACATGAGTGAGTGAGTGAGTGAGTGAGAGAAGTCGACTGGAGTTCAACAAGCATGCCCCTGATTTTATTGCCCCATAAAATGGTGATATATTAACTGTGTAAACACTTCATGCAATAGTCATCAATAATATTTGGACACTTGAAATCTGCATGAGCTGAAGAGTTAGTTAGTGTCAAATGATGATGAAGATGAAACAGGCCCATTAACCTTATCTTTGCTCATCTTTGTCAGGAAATTCCAACAATTCTGGATCTAAATTTCATGTCAACCCTCCAGTTAATAAATTGTAAGCACCTCTCCCTCCCTCAGTGTCATTGCCCTGATGACTCAACAGCAGTTCTGACCTGTTGAAGTCTGTGGGAAATGAAAAAGAAGCCATTGAAGGGAACAGCTGTTCACATCAGTCAGCTGTAAACAGCTGCAGCTCCTCCTCTTCCTCACTGTCTGCAGCAGCAACACACGCACTTCTCTTAATTTCTTTGTAATATGTTCAGACTTTTTCATTCCCTTCATGTGAATAATCGGATTCCTGATGTGCAAACAACTGCATGAGGCTGCAGACTCACAGTGTTTCCTGCAGACACAGAGGTTTGATCACGGAGGAAGAAGAGAGGAAAAGCAGCCAGACATGATGCTGGGTGTGGTTTTAATGTGGGCACCACAGACATGCCAGCAGATAACTCAACAACACATGTTCAAATGTCACATGTGGACTTTGAGATAATGTGTGACTTGAACATCACGAAAATACTTGATGTGCCTGAACGCAGCTTTGACTAAGAGCCTCCTTGTCTGATTTAAAAGCAAAATTAACTTGAAGACACATTTTTGTAGAAAAGCCTCGGGCTGCGTGAAGTCAACCAGAGGAAGTCAAGACCACGCCGGAAATCTGCCTTCAAAGTAAAGGCACAACGTCGCGAAAAAGAGACCATTAAAGTTAGATTTGTCGTGATTCTAATTCAGATGCAAGACAAAACGTATCCACAGCACTGAAAGCCCTGTTTCTTCATCACAGACTCCTCAAGCATCATCATCATCATCATCATCATTATCATCATCACAGACAATCTTTTGATGCAGACCTGGATGTTTGTGTGAGTCTGAGTAAATATTATACTACTATATACTATTATAATATTAAGACTGACATGTTTTCACTTCACACTCCAAACTGGTGAAATCACCAACACTTTCATTGGTATTATTTTACCACAGAAACAACAAACTCAGCCTCAGACAACGCGTTTTAAAGAAGTATTTATATTTTGAAAGTTGTTGCCGGAAGTGAGTTTGTTCACTCGCTTGAAAGAAGTTTTGATATTTTTTTTTAAGTGAAGATGCGGAACAAATTATGTCACATTTAACTGTGACATTCCTCTTCTATCTTATACTGTTCTATGTTTCTCATCTAAAGCTTCAAAAAAAAGTTCCATAAATCGTTTCTACGTGCACTTTTGTTAAAGTTTACGTTTACATTAACTTGAACAGTGAATTTAATGTAACTCTGTTAAATCCTTTGATGTAGAAAACAGACAGTTTATATCGGGTTCAGAAAAGTTTCCCAGAAATGAGAAGTCATTTCTAAATTAGTTTTAACTAATTAAACTTTACCTGGAAATGTGTTGGGTTCACTGTCGGCTCGTCCCGCAGGATTTCGCTGTTTTTATTCTCTCCCTCTGTTGTTCGGAGTTTTTCAGCTGGAGCCCAGATGCTTTACAACACACACGGGAGGAGCTTCAGCCTGGAGCTCCAGTCCGGACCTGAGACCGACCTGAGGCCGAGCAGCCCGCCTCCTCCTCCCGCCTCCGCCGTCTCCGGCCGGATCCTCTGGTGCCTTCAGGGCCGCACGGACAAACTAGAACCATCGAGCTCAGCGCACTTGAACCCTGAGCGACTCAATACTGTATCAATATCTATATTGATCTGTAAACAGCATTTTATGATTGCTTGATGCAGAATGAGATCTTGAGTGTGGCAGCTCAGAGTGTTTTACTGTGTTTTTAAGTTTTGCTCACCTCTTTGTTTATTTGTACATACATTTGTTTAATTACTTCTTTAAACACATTGAGCTTTACTTTCAAAGTTGTTGTGTATTAACATAGTTAGAAGATCAACAGTTGATTCAGACTCTTCTTTGGTGCTAAATAACCAGTACATGGTGTATTTTTTATTATACAGTTCTTTGCTCACAGAGCTGCAGAATAATGGTTTAAGTGACATGTTATAAAAAGTCTTTAAAACACAAAACAAAAAACACCACAGACCGGATGTGATTAAAAAAGTACACTTACAAATCAATAAAATGTAAAAAGACAGCACAGAAGAATTTAACTGTAAAACTAGACATAAAAGAAAAACAACATTTTATGACAGTTGGATAAATTTACAAGTTGTAAACAAGTTGTTTCCCTCGAGACTTTTGTTACACAGCACTGACCTCTGCTGGGCGCTGTAGTAATTACAGGAATAACTGATGTGGGCTGCACGTGCTCTTTGACACCATGAAACATCTGTAATACTGGAACATATCTATATTCTACCCTTCTACAAATCAGCAGCATGAAAGCATCATAAAACATTTGCATATCAAGCAAAGGACAAATTTTTGCCTGTACTTTTGATGACTCTGCTACTTAAATGCATTGTGTTTGCCCCTTTTTGGCCAAGTCTTACGTTATAAAAATGAGCACAAGATAAATTAGGTATACATAAGATAGTTGACACACAGCAAACCTAGGGCAGGTGGTGTTCCAGTACAGGAATACTGGCTGGTGTTTGTGGGATCTGAGCAAAATATAATGACGCAGACGTGCAATTTTCTGTTTGCACCATTCCTGATGAGTATTTAAAGACTTCAGCACTCATACACACTGAGAGTGGGTGGTCCCTCTAGTGGGTTAAACAAGCTCCAACAGTTCAATCTGCCGGGTGGCCCAGGGGCAAACAGCAGGTTAAACTGGCTCAACACAATCCACAGGCAGCAAATGAGTGAGTGCTTGGTGAAGCAGAGCAGCGACTCCTGTCATCACAGCAGAGTAATGAGCAGCAGGTTATCAGAGCAGCAGCAGCCTTTTCAGAACACGCTTACTTGGATGGAAATGATGTTTATTGCAGGTCCTAGTGGCTGCCAGTAGATAAATGACGGTGCTTTAACAGAGGAGGATGGCAGCATGTTTATATG
The DNA here is from genome assembly GCA_025331565.1 of Holacanthus passer. NCBI lineage: Eukaryota > Metazoa > Chordata > Actinopteri > Pomacanthidae > Holacanthus > Holacanthus passer. Next base: position 5,099,001 of record JAFREQ010000017.1, read on the forward strand.
ATCTGAAGCTGTCTGACTTCCTCAGGCTTCACTCTTCACAGGGTTCATCTTTCTTCTAAAGTGAGAAAGCTGAAATGGTTGAGAACTGTTGTTGTACAGAAAGCAGGTGGCTTTTTTTTTTTAAAAGTGCCATTGTCTATGTGATGCTATTAATCTTTAACATCATGAGAGGAGAAGACATCCACAGTGTCATGTGAGAAACTGCACTTTACACTTTGCCAGAGGAGACTGTAACACCAACACGTCCATCAGACCAACTGTGTTCACACACGAGAAGGACAACACGGCTGCATCTAGAAGAAATTACAAGCTGTCACAGGTAAATCTCACCGACTCAGACTGTACATGGATTATAACTGCTGCTCCACAGATACAGGATGCGGCCGAGTATCTCTCACATTTTGTCTGTTCATTTACCACAGATCAGATGTTTAATTGCAAATCTGCATCGTTAAGTTTGAGGGGTTTTTGTTCCATGATCTTCACTGTGACCCAGTCCACAAACTTTAACATCACATGACATGATGGCATGGTATGTTTGTTAAGTTACAATCCTGCATAGCATATTTAAACAGTGGGAATTAAAGTGAAAGTTTGAAATTTTGATCATACATTTTTATATAAAATGACAGATTCACTCCCTTCCAACAGTTATAGATGTGACAGAATCTGTCAGATCCTTTTACAGCATCAACAGAGTTTCTTTGCTGGAAATACTGAGGCACATATTCTTACATTTTTAACCCTTAAACTGCTAACTATTTATATAATGATATAGATTAGTGCAGGTTTAAACACAAGTATTTCTTTTTTCCTGCTGTCACCTGCAGCCCTGCTGTGAATCCAGCCGTCACAGACTCTTGTCATTTACTGCACTTGAACCATAAAAACACATCTGACTCTTATTTCCTGTGCAGGTTTAAAATGTCAGCCAGGTGGTTAACGTTCACAGCTTTTCTGGCCTGCTCAGGAGTCACTCATCCAGAAAGAGCAGCTATTACCATTGCACCAACCTGCAGGGTCAGAGGTCATCTTGAGGCAGAGCTGACTTTAAACTGTGGAGATGGAAAGAAGGCAGGTCAGTAAAAAGGCTCAACACCTCACAACACTGTAGTTTTTTTTTTTTTAGCAAAAGTTGCTCAAACAGGAGGAAGTCATGAGTTTGTCTGGGACTATTTCAGCAGCAAATCAATCTATATTTGGTGCAGTGGAGCACTAATGCACAGAGGAAGAAGATGTATCAGGCTTGTAGATACCTAAATTAATAAACAGTGAGGAAAATATAAACTATCATCAGAATTTTAATTTCAGTTTCTGAATATGACACATCAGCATTGAGTAACTGCTCCTCCTTCATGTGTAGGTGTGGTCCAGTACTGGCACACCCCCTTCGGAGACCTTCAGACCCCTGGTTTCAACAGTAAACTGGACCCTGTCTTTATGCACCATGATGGGAGCCTGGTGGTCCCCAACACCAGCTTTCTCCACAGCGGCCTGTACTACTGCCTCCTGCAGCACACAGAGGGAACTACACTGTGGCCGTACAAGCTCCAAGTTGCTCCAAACACTCAAAAGAACCAAGAACACGGCAAATATGAGCAGCACAGCAGCTGGGATGCGTTCAGGTTCAGGAGGGATGTTGAGTCTGAGCTGGAGGGGCAGGCAGACGTTTCAGATGGGCAGTTTGCAGGAGCTGTGGCAGCATCCGTGCTGCTGACGTTTGTGCTGGGCTTCAGTGCTGGAGCTCTGACCAGGACTCATGTTCTCAGGTGGGTTCAGGACCCTCACATCTTATCTCTTCTTCATGCTGGGATCAGATTCCCAAAATCTGATAACATTTCTTTTATTTTGCAATGTTTTGTGAGTAAATGCTCAAAACAGGATGTTCTATTAGTGATCAAAGCTGCACGAGGATGTCATCCAGTTGTCGTCTGCTGCTGCAGCCATTCTGTGCATTTTGCATAAAGTTGTCATGATTAACAGACTGAGGAATACTGTGATTTAGTTTCTTTTCTATTACAGCCACAGTTTGTGATTTCAACCAGAAAGATTTCTTTAATCCTTCTTGAGTTCAAAAATAAAGGTTTGGGAGTCAATCCTCATTTCTATGTCAGAAACGATTTGAAGCAGAAATCTTTAGTGTGAGATGATGGTGTATAAATATAACAACTCCTGCTACACCATTTCCTCTTAGGTGTTTATCAGCAGTCACCAAGAGGTTGAGATCATCACAGAAACAACAATGTCAAACTGACACATCGGACCATGACTCCAAGGTCATCAAGACAACCCTGACGCCCACGTATGATAACCAAGCCTTTGAGATGGAAGAGCAGACCAAGATTTCATCCACGACCTCATCTCCACCTGCCAAACCTCAGAGAAGCTTCCGGAACAAACAACAGGAGCAGGAGACCACTGCCTATCTGGAGGGATGTGACTACATAAAAGAAGAGGAGAGAAGGATGGAGGAGGCAACAGAAATAAGTCTAGAGCAAAGAAACAAAGTCTGTGATGGGGAGACAGAGGAGGAAGAAATCCATCTATCAGGAGAGGATGGAGGGAGTCAAACTGTAACAGATGAGGACGAGTGCCGTGAGGAAAGAGAGGAGAGAGATGGAAGAGAGAGCAGGGAGGAAAAGATGGAATGGAGACAGGAGAAAGAGGTGGAGGAGGCAGCTGAGCAGAACAGGAGAAGTAAGGAAGGAGAGGAGAGGAAGGGAAGAGAGAAGGAGGCAGAAGGAAGCAGTGAAAAAGCAAGAGATAAGAAGAGGAAGGAGGAGGAAGGATGGAGAGAGATAACAGAGCAAGATGATAGCGAGACAGACATTCGCAGTGAAGACGATGAGACAGGCAGTGAAACACAGGAAACAATGGAAAGTGGCATCACAGAAGGAAGAACCAGCGTCCTCGCCGCCCTGCCCAGCTCGTCGCAGCCGCGTCATTCGCCTGTACCAGTATGACGACGACGGACAGCGATACTGCCACCTTCCAGAGCCCACCCCCGATGAACCAGCCCTCGCCCCCAGGCTCAAACAGCGCTCCGTCTCTCTGACACGCCTCAGTGCCATCATGGCCGCCGCCTCAGCAGGACCACTGGACACAGAGACAGGGAGGGAGGAGAGGGAGGAGAGGCCACACTTCAGCATGGAGATATGACACAATATAGAGGGAGGACAAAATAATGGCGACATCATGTCAGGAGTTTAAAGGGCTGTTCCATCTTCAGTAGGAAGGTTGTGTCAACCTGACCAAACATTCAGGCTTCTGGGTCGCACGTCTGATATCTACAATATTCACCCACAGGACACCCATGCATAATAAATGACTGATATATATATTTAAAAAGTGTTTGATGAATGAAATCTAGAGGTTGCACCAATTAATAAGAAGCAGCCTGTGATACGTCCATTTCCTTTTTATTACTGTGAAAACATCTACAAACAAGACACAAAATGGGAAAAAAAATAATTATCAAGAAAACATAAATTCCACAGCTCTTCTGTCAGTTCATATTTTGTATTCTTATATTAAGAACTTTCCCCCACATTGTCTTTTCTTCAAATTAACACTATAAAAACTCGACTTGGTGAGAGAAAGGCCTCCTGACCACAGTTGGTAGATGATGCACAGAGACAATCTCTGATGGGATGTGTGAGTCCACAGGGATAATTCTGTAGTCCACACTTGTGTGTATGAATTGTTGGAGTCTATCAAAGTGTTGGTTGGATCTGAAACCACAGTTTTTCCTTTTTCTGAAATGACAAAGCGATTCCTCCTGTGTTTGTGGTTTTTGTTTTCTCTCCCTCTTTCTCCTCTTTGGTGTTGTGATGTTGTCCGCTATGATGCTGACCAAGTTTTCTGCCATTCCACAAACTCATCTAGCAGCACTGGCCCTGCAGACAACACAACATGTGACACAGAGCACCTTTAAGAATGGAAAAACAGACCAAATAATGTAATTACTGTGTTACAAAATGGGATCTAATAAGGGTATAAACAAGCAAAACACCAAAATTAATCATTTTTACTATAAATGGTGAACAAGGGTACATGATCACTATTTATGGTAAAAGTGTTTGCATCTATAAAATAGATATTATAAAATCCATAAAATTCTCACTTTGTCAATCATTAACAATAAACTTATTTATTCTGACAGCACCCGAACACAACACAAACTAGTCTCTAAATATAAATGTCAATCACTGTTTCCACACCCACAGAATGTTGTGGGAATGTTGGAAAAGTTGTCTCACCTGTACTAACTATAATCACATTTGATATTTTTTTCTTATTTCAGCTCTCAGTCCGGTCATGATGACCTTTGAGGGAATGAGAGGCAGAGTCTAAATGGAGGAAGCTATCATATTAGCTGAGTTGCATGATCCAGTGTCATATAACCCTCGCTCTGCTCATGAGGGGCAACACCAGTTGCAGTTTGGGTAAGGTTTTGAATGAAATGGTTCTCCATAGATTTCCTTTCTGTATTCACGAGTGGAAACAGCTACAACAAATGGTAACAACTCAGAAACCCACAGGGAGTCACTAAAGCTGGATTTATACTTGATGCAAAGGGTTAAGAAGAGAAGGTTTTGCTTCAGCTGCACGCGGTCGCTGTATGTACAATGCAACCACACAGAAGCATTAATCAAGTTTAAGCCATCAAGCTTCTAGTACCACCTATTTTACCAAGGTTTGAATTATTCTCACTGTGCCATTGTCTGCTAAAGCCTCCGTGTGGCGCTGTAGTTGTTAGTGAGCTGCTTGTATACTCACAAGCTCCGTCTTCATCGTAGTTAGTAAGGTCTGTGTTGATGGTCCGGCTGAACTCCAGAACGTTATACCACTGATCTTTATTCATCCCCTTGTACTTGGACTGCTGTGGTGGAGTTGAAAGGGGAGGTGTAAATAACAGAGAAAGAAGGGGTGAGGAGGAAAAGATTGACACAATTACACACTTGTTTTGCTGTTAGAGAAAAAATTCTATACAGTCATTGTACATCCATTCAAATGCTGGAGACCAAGGGATTTACCTCCAGGAACTGGTGGAAGACTGGGAAGAGAGGCCAAGTTCTCCCCAGCAGCAAGGCCAGCATGGATTTAGCTGTGTCCATGTCCAAACTCCTCTGGTCTTTATCCTGATGACAAGACAAGGCACAAAGACAACATCAGTGAGCGAGAGGTGACGGGACTGTTGTGACTGTTTTGATCCACTGACTCCTGCTGACGGTCGTTTTTCCACAAAGCTCTCAGGTAACATTTAAACTGTCTGCTTAAAAACAAGGCTGTACATTCATTGTATTAAAATCTTGACTCATTCTCAATCTAGAGTACAACTGTGTGTCACTGCTGCAAGATGAAGTTACACCACTGGAGGTCAGAAAAAACAAGATTTCCATGTTAGGTTACTCTAAACACACTCACTCTGGCGAAGTCGAAGGCATATCTGTAGATGTTTTTGAAGACTACAGAGTCGTTGAGCTCACTGCGCAGGTAATCCAGTTTGCTCTGTAACCTCTCTGTGCAGTCACACCTGCAAATTGTTGACAGACCACATGTCACACACACTCACTTTGTTACATGTCTACTGACAACAGGTAATAACAGGGTAATAAACTAAATGTGGGTGAAGAGAACAAGACAAAGTCAGAACAGAACAGGAACGCAACAGAAAAGTGGAAGTTTAAATGAAAGGTTTTCTTACTGTAATAATGTCATTCCCCTCAGCCACTCGTCTTTTGTGAAGAAGCCCATATTTGCTGCTTCTAGATGCCAGGCTAAAACTAACATGATAATCTGCAAGAAGGAGAATAAGGAAATAAGTTTAACACCTGTTAAAGTTTAAATAAACATTGGTGCATGTGAACAGGGTCATCCTTCCCTCATCATCACACTGTGTGCTCTCTCTGCAGATAGTGTCCCTACATCGTAAAGAGGCCAATCTTTCCAAGGCAGTGGACATGAAGGAGAGCTGAGCACAAGACAAGTTTCTAACACATAAGTTCCACAATATAAACAACAGCATCAGCACAAGTACTTGCAGAGGTCTGTTCCAGAAAGCAGGTTTCATGAAAAGCCTGAGTTTGTTAACCCTGAAAAGAGTTTTCAGTTTCAGAAACCAAACTGTTTGCTATCCAACCAAAGAAAAGGACTGAATGGAATTTAAAAAGTCAGTTTCCAGTCATTGAATGCTGTTGAGCCAAGACCTGAAAGTACAATAGACATCAAAAATAAACACACAGTTTTAGACTAAATACATTTAACTGCAAATCGGCCAAAATTATTATTACAGGATCAGACTTGGAGGTTACAATGATGTATCACAATCATAGATATGCAAGTAAAATGTCCTATCAGCTTGATCACTATTTTTTAGATTCCATCATCAGTTGCTGCTGTTAGAAAATTAGATTAAATTAAACAGGGTCTTATTTATTTATGTAATAAATCAGTGTAGGAAACTTCAAAAATAACTCAACCACTCTGAGGGTTCAGTGATTTTAGTTCCAAGTGATTTCTCAGCCAAGTGTGACCCTGAGACTCTTGATAAACACAGGCCCAGGTCATGGACAGGCAAGATGAATGTAAAGGACTCACATTCTCTGGTTCCACACCAATGTCTTCACAGAACTTCTCCATGGCCTCTGGACCAACCACTTTGTCAGGGCCGGCGTACTCGTGGAACCAAGCCAGGCACTTCTTATTGGAGAACAGCTTTTCAGGGATTGGCCTGGCACCACGGATCTGAGGTCGGGCGAAACTACAACACAGACCAAAGGGTTTACGATCAAAATTACATAGCAGGTTTAAATACATAAACTCATATTGTATTGGTGTGAAAGAAATTAGTCATCAATTTAGGTGATACAAGTTTAACACATAATGTAAATGTAAATATCTAAGAAGTGCTATGTGTAACTTTCAGAAAACCCTTATTTTTAATGACACTGATGACACAGCATTTGGTTATTGTGGGACTAGTCACCATAAGCTACTGTTACGTAAGACTGTTGCTCTCAAACCTCTGAGTGTCTGGAATTTAGAAAAAGTTTTATTGCCCATGAATTCAACTTTTTATTTGTTAGAAGAATGTGCTATTTCTTCTTTTATTAGTTAAATATTGTAAGTGAGAAATCGACACACACACACAGGTTGGACCAACATGCTAAAAAACACACCCAGGACCTAAACTCAGCAACGCACCGCAAACAAATCTGATGGAGACACAAATAATCAGTAATGCAAAAGTAATAAAGAGTGCATTGCTGACACATGACCAGAGAGGACAGACATACACATTTAGAGTGTGAGTGAATGTGTGTGTCTGTTTACCTTGTAATTTTACATTTGCGCTCATTATCATCTGCATCAGGGAGCTTCCTCTTCTTCTTCACAGGCATCACTGAACCTTTAATGGGCTTCACTAGCTGGGCTACACATAAGAATATTTTTCTCAATCACACGCTGGCAGGGTGTAGTGAGAGTACACATCCACCTACACAAACCTCTAGATGAAAATACAAGGCAATAATCAATAATCTATTTCAGGATAAAATGTGTAGGATGCAGGTCATACCTGTGTACTTCTGGCTGCCTTGTCCATCCAAATCTAAGAGATTCTAGAAAACGAATCAAAACCTCAGGTGAAAAGGTCCTTGCACAAAACTTAGTCCAGTCAGACCGAGAGATTAAGACTAAGAGATCCTACTGCAAGTTTTAGCAGTACGATCACTGAGGAAATGTTGGACTGTATTAGCTTTGTCTGCTACATTTAAAAATGAACACAACTACTTACAAGCTTGTCCAGTGTTTCTGATATTGTACTGATGTCTACCAAAAGGCCTGGATTGTTCCTGCGAATAGATAACAAACACAAGCAAGGTATCATTAGTACTCAGAGAATGTGAAACACACATGCGAGACATTACTTACTTTTCATTATTATTAAAACCGAAGGGAAAATTTAGGTCACAAGTGTTTGCTCTAACAGCATCTCACCTAAACATCGTGGGTTGGTTTAAAACGTTAACAACGGCAGTAATTAGGCATTTTGGTGGAAAAGGACAGAAGAATGTCACAATAAAAAGGAAAAAAAACAACAACTTGTCCTTCAACATGAATGAATCTTGAAAGGGTGAAATACATGTCTGCTGCCAAATTACATGGAAAATGAACGTTCTGTCCTGGACCGTTCCCTACACTATGTGACCAAAAATATCCAGATACTAACATTAAAGCCATATGATTGTTAAACATCTTATTCCAGCTCTAACACCCTCCGCTCCTCTGATAGCAGGATTTTGGAACCTGGCTGTAGTGATTTGCACAAGCTCATTAGCAGGTGTTCAGACAGGAAACACCACTGTATTATTCTAAAAATTATACTAAATTCAAAAAACAAAAACAAATGGTGGGGGTTTGTTGCTTCAGGTAATTAGATGATGAAATATTAAGCAGGAAAAATAAGACTACGGGCTGTATCAGAGGAGATGGTTTAACATTGGCTGCTGAAGTTAGAATGAAATATGGAAATAAAGTCAGTGCAGCAATTCAGATTTTCAGGGAAAAAACAGTGGAAATAAAAAGATTGAAACCGTTTTCCGGGAACTCTTTTACCACAAAACAACAAGCCAACAAACCATCACATTTATGAAGTGAATCTCTCTGCCTGACGGGTCTGACGACTGTTTTAATTTAAGCTACCGTTAAATAAAACGGCTTTAGGATTTTTCCGTTGATGCTAGCTGAGCACGGCTAATGAGGTTACGATGACTAATGCTATAGATCGTGACTAGATCTCACAACTGGTTGTCGTCTGAACGTCACAGAAACATGAATTACAACATAAAACATACATCGTTAGTTTGACATTCTTCTAGGACTCAGTCTTCGCTGCTGGGAGACTTCTTTTGTTTGCTAGCTAGCGCAGCTCCGCGGGTGTCACAGCTACACTGCTAACGTTAGCTAGTTTGTCAACACACACGTCAAAGGCTGGTAAACAACGAATCATAAGAGAGTTGTTTGTTTACATAGTCAACACCACATAAAGTCCTTGAAATACTTGCGAACACTTACTTTTCACAGTTAGTAGTTGGCTGACAAATCAGTTCTACCTCCGCTGCTTCACCGGAGTTTCAACTGTCGCCGGCACTTCCGGGGAACGGACGATACCACCGCTTTATGGGGGTGAAAGGCGAAATAAATCTTCCCATGTCGAGGAAAATGTGTGCATAAACGCATTTCTACAAAAATATACTTAATAATAGCATGCATAATTGTATTCTAAAAATGCACATATTATTTTGGCCGACACTAAACCACGCAAGGAAAACGGCTAAATATCAGATCCACCCTACCGGACCAGAAAAGGTGAAACATGCATCTTTTTAAAGGAACAGTTCTTTAATTTTGACCCTCACGTGTCGCTGTCACACGTTCTCCGGTGGACTCAAACTCACTGACACAAGAAACCCATCAAAATAACACTTTTTTACGACAAGCTATACGAGTGTATAACAGTGTCTCTGCATTCATTAAGTCTCTTTTATTTTACATGGTTAACATTTGTCTGCTGAGCAAACACCACATTCAAAAATAACCAACAACTTTTATGCATCCATCAACTCGAAAAGCACAAAACCTCATTGAATCCATAGTTCTTTTTTTGTTTAACTACCTGTACAGTAACATCTGGAGTGGAGTCTTTTTCTCTGAGAATCATTTCCTACACATTGATTCACTGAGGTCCCCAAACCTGCAAGCTGCTCTTTAAACTACTACTAAGCCAATGACAGAGCAACAACAACATAAGAAACTAGATAAAAACATAAGAACATGTAGACAAGAACAAATACAAATATCCCTTTCTCTCTCTCTCTCTATTTCTCTCTCCTTCTCTCTGACTCTTGTGTAAGAAACTGGCTCTAGATAGATACATAGATACATAGATAGATATATAGATAGATAAAAATACTAAAATGAGCCTCCACAGACCTGCTGGTCCAGGTTCTGTGGTTATGCCTCTGGTCACTCAGGTCCACATACTGAATGCTGATGGACTCGCAAGACAAGATTCTGATGAAGGCACATTTTAGTTTTCCCTTTGTTTTTTTTTTTAATGAGTCATCAACAATGACAGAGACACTTTACAACAGATTATTGACTCATAGCTACCACAGAGTTCAATCAGATCAAATGTAACTATAGAAGCTTAATAAAAAAGAGTGTTTATATTATATTACATTATATTATGCTGTGTTATTATTGTATTATGAGTCTGAAGCAGCTCTAGGACAATCTCGATGTTTGTCAGTAGGTGGCAGTAGCAACTTTGTAATATCTGTAATTCTCTTAGAGCTGCAGGTTTTATTCAGTCTATGGTTTTATTGTATAAAAAAATGTCATGACAGTAAACAGTTTCACTGTCTGTATTTTACTTTGTTTGCAGTTATTAAAAATACTGGACACCTTAATCAACATCTTCAATCAACATGTGTAGCATTTATTTATTTATTATTTTGTCTAGCTTGTATATCTCATTAAGCGGTCATACAAATTATTAACTACATCTAAATTCTCATTAAGATGCGTAACAATGTTAAGCTAATCCTGTAGAAGTGTCTAAATATTTCATTATTATTTCCCAAGTATCCCTTCATTTTCTGTGCAGTGAAAAAATACATTAAGTCTCATATAATTTTAACATATTTTATTTAAAGACAATTTAAATAATTATTTTTTTCTGCTAATTAATCTGTCTGTGATCTACTGTTAAATCTAAAAAGCAAGATTTCTTGTTTGGGATATCGATAAACAAGTTAAGCTTGTGGCATCTACAAAACTACAAGTCCCAGAGACAGCATTGATATGACGTCCCGGAAGTTAGACATTTTGGTATAAATCCATTTCCGCCTCCGTTGAGGGTCCTTTCCTGTCTACGGCCTATTGGAAGATGGCGGTGCAAATCTCCAAGAAGAGGAAGGTTAGCGCTGTTTTATCCCGTTTTACTCTCACACACAACGGGTTTATGTATAAATGGGGTCGTGTCGGCGATGATACAGCTGTTTCGTGTTCGCCCCGGTGTTAGTCGAGCTGGTCCGGCCCCGGTCCGGAGAGGATTAATCCAGATGCTGCCGGCGCTGCGTCCTCCTCATTTGGCTCGCTAACATGGCTCTGCCGCTCTGCCGCAGCCGGGCATGAGTTAGAAATACACGAGCCCAGTACTCAGTGAACTCTCTCTGCCGGGTCGTGTGCAGGACAATTGTACCAGACTTTAAATCTTGTGAATCATCTGTGTTCGTCTCCTCGCAGACGAAGTTTTAGGTTTGCTAATGTGGTGAAACCGGTGCATTAGCGTCATAGCTAAGTGAACGAGGACTGAAAGTGAGCTAGCTAACCCAGATAACCCCACACATATTAGCATGTTTGGTCAATAGATTTTTTTGTAGTTAGAAACGTCAGAATAAAACATCTAATGGCTTGACAGCACAGCTAATTTTAAAAGGCTGTAAATGACTGACAGCATCATATTTGGATGTACAGGAAATAATGAACTTAAAAACAGATCTGATGTGGTTATAGTGTTTTTTTGTAACCTAAAGGATAATTTAATATGTGAGGTTGGTTAACTACACGGTTGACCTAGACAGCAGGACAGTCAATACTAGATTGAAATTAAAATGAACAAGTATTTGACAACAAAGTTTTAGGTTGGGTTTTCTTTTCTCACAGTGATGAATTAAACATCAGACGAGTCATTCCCTTTATTCATTTTCCATTTTCAAGTCACTGCTGACTTAAACTTTCAAAATAAATCTATTGTCATCAAATTCCTACTATTCACGCTGTTAGTACTGTTAATACCTCCTCCTCCTAATATAAAAATATTGAGTCAGTTTTATTGTAGGGAAACTGACCCTGTTCTCTCTTCTTAGTTCGTCTCAGACGGTATCTTCAAGGCCGAGCTGAACGAGTTCCTGACCCGCGAGCTTGCTGAGGATGGCTACTCCGGTGTGGAGGTGCGTGTGACTCCAACCAGGACCGAGATCATCATCCTGGCCACAAGGTGACTGTCTATAATTTATTATGAAAAATATACATGGGCTAAGGTTTTATTTTGCTCTTCCACTGAGACTAAAAGGGGTTGTTGAAATGATTCCAGGACTATAAGGTGAAATATTTTGGCTTTGGTTTGGCTGCATGGCTTGGCCGCATCATTCAGCACTGTCATACAGCAAAACTGAACTTTGAACATCACTGAACTTTTCATTTGATGCTGTTGACCAAGGACACAATGTAATCTTAAATGTCTTTAACTCTCTTTAGAACCCAGAATGTTCTGGGAGAGAAGGGCCGTCGGATCAGAGAGCTGACCGCTGTGGTCCAGAAGAGGTTTGGCTTCCCCGAGGGCAGTGTGGAGGTACGGAAACCAGGATGAATTGCATGTCACGTGGTAGTGTGATAATAAATGTATTTTTAACACACATTATTTATTTTGCTCAGATATAGGAAAATAAGTCCTTTGTGCTGATATTGGAAATTGATTGAACTTTTTGCTTCCAAATCGGATCAAAATGGTTAAGAGTAACAAGAAAGGCAAAAAACAAGATTGTGTGTAGTAGCTACAGTATTTAATTGATGTAAAGATGGCATTCAAACCTGTGTTTAGTAAAAGAAATGGTTACTCATTTGTTAGATGTCTAACCTTTTTATCCCTGCAAGAGTTGCAGATATCATCTTGTCAAAAATGGCACTCCACACTGAAGTGGATTTCAAGCTGATTAAAGTGCTCAATTTAGTTTCTACCTCACTTATTTACTGCAGTACACAACACTTGACTACAATGATTCGTGTGTTCCTTTATGTAAATCCAGTAAATATTTAGACAGCCTGTTTATGGTAAGAATAAAAAGATTGTACATTGGCACAAAATCTTGGGAATCTTGATCGTCCTCCCTTCAGTGATGATACGATGACGAGACAGAACAGGACTCAATCTGGTTCTGTGGGTTACTGGTTCAGGTCCACGTTCTGTGGTTCTGCTCCAGTTCCCCAGAGCAGGGAGTCCTTTTCTCTTGAAGACACAGAGGCATTTGTCTGAGAAGGGTTGAAGCATCAGAACTGTTTTTTGTTGGTCCAAAAATGGATCCAAGACAGATGAACATTTCAGTAGTAGTGAGATTTTCTGTTCACTGCTGTTCTTTCTGGAAATAAAGTGCATGTGAAATTTATGAAACTGAGCAAATTTATGTATCTGAATTTAATCCAATGTGAAGAAAACATGTTGGTACTGTCCCACCAATAGACACAGGAACCATTTTGGCCATAACCTGTAGTTTTATTTGGAAGCATGCAGGATGTTTGACTGAACTGTCTCTTCTTTTTAGCTGTATGCTGAGAAAGTTGCCACTCGTGGTCTGTGTGCCATCGCTCAGGCAGAGTCTCTGCGCTACAAGCTGCTGGGAGGCCTGGCTGTGCGTAGGTAAGCACTGCATTAGGACGATAGTAAATCTCTGGAGAAAAGTTAGTTAGATAGTGGATTTGGAAATAATATGATGCAAATAAAGTAGGGCTTATGTGCCTTCAAACTGATTATATCAATGTAATGTCAGTGAACAGACCAGTTTTATTTTCATAGAAATATAATAGGAAATTAGCTCGTTATTTAAAAAGCTTCTTCATAAGGAGCTTTGTGTTTGCTCATGTGTCTCGAGTTTTTGTCCCTTCGGTGATGATACGATGACGAGTCGGAACAGGATTCAGTCTGGTTTTGTGGGTAATTGGGTCAGGTCCACGTTCTGTGGTTCTGCTCCAGTTCCTCACAGCAGGGAGTCCTTTTTGGTTGAAGACATTGAGGCATTTGTCTGAGAAGGGTTGAATCAGCACACACACTACCTGCTTCAAAGTAATGCAGTGGAAAGTGAATGGAGAGAACTTGACAGTCTTTGCGAAAGCCTGTCCATAAGATGCCAGCAAGATGGTTCTGCTTGCAGTAATGGATGATTTTTAAAGTATAAATAAAGCTCAGTTCTACCCAAAATTAAACACTTACTTTCACAGGCTTTACTTGAAATTTTTACAGAAATATACACATGCACAGTACACACTTTCGTGTAATATCACCAAAGAACAGGAAAACATAACTGTTTTTCAATAAAATGTTATGCTAACATCTTTCTTACCCTCTTTTCTTTCAGGGCGTGCTATGGTGTTCTGAGGTTCATCATGGAGAGCGGCGCTAAGGGCTGCGAGGTTGTGGTGTCTGGCAAGCTGAGGGGTCAGAGGGCCAAGTCCATGAAGTTTGTGGATGGCCTGATGATCCACAGTGGAGACCCTGTCAACTACTACGTCGACACAGCAGTCCGCCACGTCCTGCTGAGGCAGGGTGAGTACAGCTCGGCCAGGGACGCAGCAGCAAGATGAAAGAAACCACTATGGGTTTTCTGCTAGGTCTCATTCAAAAATCTTTGAAGCCTGTGCCACATTGTTCATCTGACTATTGGTACTGAAAGCAAACCAAATGATACTTTATAGCCCACAAGTATTTGGAGGAAGATTTTTATTTTAGCTCTCTATTTCATTGCCTTTTTGTTGGTGCTAATACATGTTTATTGTTGCGCTTGTTCCTCCTCATCCTCAGGTGTGCTTGGCATCAAGGTGAAGATCATGCTGCCCTGGGACCCCAGCGGTAAGATTGGCCCCAAGAAGCCCCTGCCCGACCACGTCAGCATCGTGGAGCCCAAGGAGGAGACCCTGCCCACAACACCCATTTCTGAGCAGAAGGGAGCCAAGCCAGAGGTGCCCGTCATGCCCCAGGGAACACCTGTACCCACCGCATAAGAGGGTAAGAGACAGCAGGGTCTCATCAGCAGCAGGCTGACTCTATGACATGAAGCGGTAGTTAGACTCGAATTATCTTTGAATTTTTGGGGTTGTTAACATTGAAGCAGTGTTTGGTGTCCCAGTATCAGTCTAATCATTTTTTTAGGATAAACTCACAGCTGCTTCCATACAGTTTAATAGTGTTTTGATGAAGATGGCTTAAGCTTGTAATGTATTTTTGTCATGATGTCAGTGACTTAGATGTTTTTAATTTGTGAAAATTTGATTCACTAACTTCAAACTGTTGGCCTCAGTTGTGATGGAGGTGGTACAAACAACCTAAGGTTTATCTGTCCCCTTAATTTGAGGATACTCACCCAGTAACAGTAAGCAGGCAATAACCGAAGATAAATTAGTCTGTTTTTGTCCCTTCAGTGATGATACGATGACGAGTCGGAACAGGACTTACTCTGGTTCTGGTGGTTACTGGTGCAGTTTCACGTTCTGTGAGATTGCTCCAGTTCCTCAGAGCAGGAAGTCCTTTACGGTTGAAGACATCGAGGCATTTGTCTGAGAAGGGTTGAACAACCTGTTTTAACTGACTGAGGAAAAAAATCAATGTACTGAATCTGACCGTCTTGGTGATGGTTTGTCAATAACATGGCAACAAGTTGGAAGAAAGTTGTTGATGTTTTAGGGTTTAGTTAGTGGATTGTGAGGAGATTCACTGAATTTGACAGTGTATTCATATAGAATCACTGGCCTCACATTTAAATCTAGAGTATGTTGTATGATTGTCAAATCTGCAAAAAGATGTAGTTATGATATATAGTAATTTTACTGTGGATGTCAAATCAGTTTAAGCCTGAATTGAACTGAAGCTATGTGAACCTGTTAAAGCTGCATTTACATGGCTTCAGGTAAACTAACCTGGATGACCTGGGAAGAACAGTGACAGAATGGCAGGACGGCAAAACGAAACACATGACAATATGCTGCTATGGTGATGTGTTGTTTAGAGACTTATTAGTTATTTGATATATTATTAGATGATTTATTCATTATTAGCTGCTCGCTGTCCAAATCGGCCGTGTTTTCCTCCTTGTGTGAAGGAGCTTCCTAACATCCAGTTGTAAGTTCTTTCACAGAGGATGGCAAAAAGTTAAAATGTTTTAACTTTGGACGCAATGCTGTCGACTGTTACGGTTATTCTCTGCCTGTCTCACCTCATTTTATCGTCCTTCTCTCGTCTACTTAAATGATATCAGTTTGTCGTCTACCTGAATCCATGTAAATGCAACATAAGTGTAATGATCAGTTATAACCTCCCCATTCACAAAATGTGGATTGTTCAGCTGTCAATGTAATGTGAAAGTCATTGTAGACTCATGAGGAAATGAATATTTAATATTTTTTGCTTATAGCTAAAACAGTTAATTGGTTTTATTTATAGTTTTAAGTCCACATACTGTAATAAGTGTTCGAAGCTGTTTTTTAATTCTGATTTTGTCTCTTTACAGGTTTTCCCACGTTCCACCAGATGGAAGCAGGACCCTCTGTTTTTTGTGTACAAAAACAATAAAATCTGGAAAATACACGTAACCTGTTGTGATCACTTTGTTACAGTGTTCAGTCTTGAAAGGTTCAAATCTTTAAATGTGATATTTATCTTTCAGTGCTTAAAAATAGATGCATGAACAAATAAGCATAATGCAACAACAGAGATAGTTGAAATGTGACCAGCTCCTCAAAATGATCAGAATTCACACAGTAGGAATAAAATCTCGTTCTTGGGCTGGACAGCTGTCGCTCTACAGCTTTGACCCAAAAACCATGTGTATGATTGTACTCATTAAGATATTTACTGTGTCTCAGATGTTTAATGAGACTAAAAGGTTCATGTTTAAGGGTTTTGTTTTGAGCACCCACAGCCATTGGTATTCAACTACTTTATTGTTTAACTGGTCTTCAATATTTTTACGCAAGAGGTATCATTTGCAATCTATGTTTAGTGGCAACCGAAGAGTTTATATTAGCTGACTGTCTCTTGTTTCTTCTGTTCTTAAATTACTAAACTAGTTTTAACACCAGCTTTGACCAAAAAAATTCATTCAAATATGTTGGAGACTATTATGAGTATCTTGTTTGTACTGAACAACAGTGTCTGACTTCAACATAATCTGCCTTGAAAGAGTTTCAGTGAAAATATTTAATATCACGTGACACCTGTGTCACTGCTCCATTTCCTGGTACTAGGAACACAGTGCGCATGTGCAGCAAGCTTTGTGGGTAAAGTTTCTAGAAGTACCACATATAATCAAAAAATAGAAAAAATCACACTATTATTAATTTGTTATGAAGAAATTGATGTGTAATATCTCCATATTTAAGACATTACTGACTGAGTGTTAATCTGGATGGAGCATTGTTTTATGACATTTTACTCTGTTAAATCACACATTTCCAATTCTGTAGCACCTTTCAAAAACTACCTCCACAAAGTGCTCATAGAAATATGATGCTATAAAATACAACATGACATTCACACAGAACTGTTAAAACAAAATGCTTCACATAAATCATTCTCTAATTAGCATAATTAACCAAACGTTGACGAGATTCTGAGACAGAAAACGGTCCTGAGATTTGACTCCGAGTGGTTCATCGTCTCGTGAAGCTCCAGGTCCGGGTTAGGCCACGCCCCCTGGCTCCTACCTGCTCAACTCCCAGCTCCCACCTGGACAAACACTGAACTCAAGATGAGTCTGCCGGACTTCAAATCAGCTGGAAAACAGTCTTCACCCGCGGTTCCAGTAAGAAAAACACACTTTCTAACATCACAGTTTGGACATTTAATGGAGCTGAGAGCTGAACTGAACTGTCTACCTGAACAGGTGACTGAACAGGTGTTTGGACACAGACACAGTTTTCCATTTTCCTGCACAATCAGCTCATTATTCACTGCTTTTCACATCTTTTCTTTCCTTTTGTCGGTTTGAAGGTTTCAAAGTTTGTTGGAAGCAGTTAATGAGCTCTGATCTACAGGAACAACCTGAAATGCTCCTTCCAGGAAACTCCAGACTTTAACAACAGAGACACAAGTCAAAGTTTCTGTCTGGAGTCGGAGGATTATTAACTTCTTAAATGTGTCTCTGAATAAATGTAGTGGATTAAAAAAAGGTTGAATGTTAATGGAGCAGAGGTATAAAATAACATAACATGAAAGTACTCTTTAGAATACTTCTGAGATGTACTTAAGTACTGTACTGAGTAAATGTACTTAGTTCCTTTCCACCACTTCATATAAACAAGTGATATAAAAGCTAAGGAGAGTTTACTGAGCAGTTGTGAGTAGGATAGAGATTATAAAGTGCAGGTATGATGTTAAATTGTGAGTATTTATCTGCCTGTTGTGATCAGATATTTTCACATATAGATTAACACAATAAGGCAGTACAGTGATTCTAACATCAGTGATATGACCCCATGATGAAAAAATAACGTGAGTGTGTTTCATCATAATCCACAGATGGAGTTTCCACATTAGTTTGTTCTTTACATTATTCTGCCTCTGTAATTCATCATGGATCTGCTGTCACTGCTGCTGGGTTTCAGGACATCCCTGCTTTTCTGACAGTAGAGGCCACGCAGTCTTATCAACCTGAGCAAATCAATACGGAGGTGACTCATGCTGACGCCCTTCCTGAAGCTACTGAGCACACAGCGTGTGTTCAAGTTACTGAAGAGTTATTTCACTGTTTGTGGGAGCGAGTACAGATAGTTTATACGATGACAACGATCATATTTAATGCACATTACATGTTCCCAAACCCAAAGATTTCTCACTCTAAATTAAACCCAAACTGTGACTTCAGAATGACATACAACTTTTTTTCTTCTACGAGCTTAAATTAAGCTTGAGCTTAAACTATTTATTTGAGTTTTAGGCTGTTGGTCAAACAAGCAAGACATTTGAAAATTTGGAAAAGAATGATGGGTAATCACACCAATCATAAAATCAAACTAATGATTTTTTTTTTTTTACTATTTTCTGACATAGACTAAACAATTAATCAAGAAACTAGTCAACAATGAAAATAATCATTATCTTCAGCCCTAAATTTCATGTCACTTGTCATCCATCACAGGTGCCAGAACCAATGTCTGGAAGATGGCATCTGTAAACTGTGCACTTTACTACAGTATCTCCAATATTAAAGAAGCTGTCAGAAACAAGAGAGTTGACAGAAACTTTTTATTTTGAAAAATGAGACCAAACAGCTGTTGACTCCTGCTTGAGAGACTTCTTAAACATCACTTTTTATTTTTTTGATAGATTTGAAGTAATTTTGATAAACCTCGGGTGCAGCTACAGATGAAATGTGTGTTGTCAGGTGTGGTCACCTTTTCTACAGGACATGTTCAAATTAAACTACATTACACTGAAAACTGTCTCTGACCCGACAGGCAACCAAAGGGAGACGACAGTTTCATACAGTTGAAATGAATACTCTCTCTCCTCAGCGCTCTCCAGTCGTGCAGTTAAATGTTGGGGGTCACCTGTTCAGCACCTCTCTGAGCACGCTCAGGAAACACCCTGACTCCAAGCTGGCTGAGCTGTTCAGCGGACAACCCAAACTACACACGGACACACAGGGACGATACTTCATCGACCGCGATGGTTCACACTTCAGCGCCGTCCTCGACTTCCTGAGATCGGACCGGCTGCCCACAGAGAACATCCAGGAGGTTGGAGTCCTGCAGTTGTGCTTATAGGCCGTCAGCCTGATGTCGTAACAGTCAGCTGCTTTAAAGAACTATTTTAGTGATGTAATTGCACAGCCCTCCTCCTGTCACATCAGAAAGAGATGTGAGTTGTGTGTGTGCTGAAATATATTTCAGTTGAAGAGTGCTGAATGAACCAGTGTGTGTGTGTTTCTGCAGGTTCACAGGGAGGCGCTGTACTACAACATCAAACCACTGATCAAACGGTTGGAGGAAACTCCTGGGCTGTTTGGAGAGATGGTGGGAAGGCAGCAGTTCCTCTCCAGAGTCCCGCACTACAAAGAAAACATCGAGGTCAGCTGCACTTATACACAAGCTATTATCAGAATTCATAAACGTCTCCAGCTTTGTGGCTCAGCTCTCGTCCTGTGTTTCTACTGTTCTTAATAGAAGTCACCACAACCTTCGACCTTTTTGTGTTGATGCAGGTTGAGTTTTTCTTTTTCTGTAATGAAAACTATCCAACTCTCTTTTATTTACTCCTGACACATCACAATCTTAGATGGATTTTTCTTCTGGAGAAATGATGAAATTGAAAAAATTCTTTGTTTTCTGTTTGTGTCTGTTGATCTATGAGAGGTTATATTCAGATACGTTTAGTATTAAGTTTAGTATTTAGTATTAGTGCTTGTCTATGCTAAATGTTACAGATGCAGGCACTTGAAAGAATAATCACACACATAATAATCATAATTCTCAAGTTATCTATTTGTTTGTTTTCTTCCAGGTGCTGATTCGCATCGCCAGAGCCGAGGCCATTGCCGCC
Source organism: Holacanthus passer (assembly GCA_025331565.1). Taxonomy (NCBI): domain Eukaryota; kingdom Metazoa; phylum Chordata; class Actinopteri; family Pomacanthidae; genus Holacanthus; species Holacanthus passer. The sequence continues at coordinate 5,119,375 of JAFREQ010000017.1, forward strand.
CGCCACTCCACCATCATGATCTGCGTGCTGCGGACGGAGGAGGATTTGGGTTTCTATGACAATGCCATCAACAGCCTGGAGGCGGATAAGGAGTCGGTGGTGACGTTTGGCCCCTGGAAGGCCGTCCCGTCCGTTAAAGACCTGCTGGACTGTGTGAAGATGGACATCGAGAGTCAAGGCTACAAAGTGAGCATCCAGCCTCACGTCATGGAGAAGAGCTTCCTGTCCAGGAGCTACAACTACTTCTACAAACTCATATTCACCTGGTGGTGATCCGAGGGCTGCTTTCTGTTTGATCCACAGCAGAAGTGAACACTGAACAAACTGTTTCTGAAAATAACAGAAAGCATTTTGATAAATTACATTTGTGCAAAGACCAAGCTGCTGCAGTTTTCCTAAATGTTTTAAGTCACGCTCCATGTTTATGCACCCATGTAAAAAAATGAGTCTTGATTTTGAGTCAGTAGAGCATGTGGATTTAATTCATTTCACAGGTCCTGTGATGGGTCCATTGAAGTGTCTGTATATCCACTTACAACCTCCCAACAAAGACCTTTATCTTCTAGTTAATTTAGGTGCTGATAAATCTGAATACTGTTTCATGTCCTGTGTAATGTCGGTGAAATCCTGTTGTACTGCTGCTACATTTTAATAAACTACACAGTTACAAAATTCATTTCTTCACTTGCAGTTGTTTTTTGTGCTCTTGACCAGCTACAGGGGAAAGGACAGATAAAGATGAAAACCTGGACAGAGTAATGCAAAACGAATCAAGTGCGCTGCAAGGAATCGTACTTTTGTCAGGGGTATCGTGTTCAGCCTGTGTTTGCACCGTGTCGACATCAACTCTCACCTCAAAGGCCAAAGTTTGTAGTGTTAGATTTGCTGACGTTCATGCAGACGTTTTCATGTAATGAACCTTCCCCTGGTGTGAAATACATACGCAGTTCTATATGATATATTATACCAGAGCAAAATCAGTCACTGGGGAAAACACTGCATCATACACGCAACACTGGGAAACCCACGACCTAGATTAAAAGAAACAAAAAGGTCAAAACAGACAAAAGCTGAACAAGCATTTCAGCAGAAAGCGGAACAGCCACCTCAGTGTTCACCACAGAGCAGGGCTGGGTATCTAACAACCGCCATACCTCCACATCAGGCCACTTCCTGTGTGATCAGGGTTTGAAAAACAACAATAAACACTGGGTACAGATACTGTCCTGCAGCACAGAGGCCAGAGATAAAAGCCGCCGGTGGTCATGCCCATCAAGCGTCTTGCTGGCGTGTCCTTGAGCAAGGCAGCCAGCTGCTGAGATGAGAGCAGAGAGTCGGCTCAGTGTCTGACAATGAGTGTTCATTGGACAATTTCTATATGTGATGGCTGTGACCAGAGGCGTTATGTTTTTGAGTTGTCTGTCTGTGTCTGTCCGTCCATCCCGTTTCCATGAGCCTGATATGTCAGGAACAACTTGAGGGAATTTGCACCATGTGATGAAGCGCTCTGTCAGTCCTCTGTATAGTCTCTGAGTGAGGACGACTTGTTTCTCAGTGGAATTAACTCACTTCACAATAAAGTGACAACTTCCATTTTGCCCCAAAAAAAACAGTTTTACAGTTAAATCACACATTAGTTTTACATTTTTTTCAGTTTCAAAGTCTTCACTAAATACATGACATGAGTCTGGACAGACATGGATTAACTGGAGGCAGTGATTCTAGTTTATGTTCAGAAGGTAAAATCAGAAGTCTGAGTTTCAATCTCGACAGAGTAAGAAAGCAGCTGGAACTGTATTTAGAGCACTTAAACGGGACACTGAAACCGACAGCTGAAAATCATATTTATAACTTTTCAGGGTTAACAGCAGAGTGATTCATCAACTCGATGTGACAGAAAATGTTAGAGCGTTTACTGTTTACTGCAATCACTGGTTTGAACCTTGATGTTTCTGCCTCTGAGGTCTAATTTAGGGCTCACTGGTTTTTCTTTTTGAAACATTTTCTTGTTGTGTTGGATCATTTCTGTCAGTCTTGGTCTGTCAGTCAGTCTACCACTTTGATTCAGACTGAAATGTCTCTACAGATATTGGATGAATATCTGTTAAATTTGATGTCCACATTCATTTCCTCCTCAAGTCGAGTTTTGACTTTTCCTCAAGTGCCATCATCAGATCAACATTATAATTTGTCCAGTACTTAATACCAGTACTAAATACTCACCTGCAAAACTAATGACATTAGCATTGTTGTTGTTTTCGTTGTTTTGTAGATCATGTGCTTTTTGGCACTTTGTCTGTGTGGATGCTCAAGGTTCATGCTCATGGTTTTGGTTCTCCACTAAAAAAATCAGGCCAAAATGAATTTCCGTCCTTTGTTCAAAGAAATGGAAGGTGTGAACACCTGACCTACAGTACTTTTACCACAATGTGTCATGATCATACTTCCTCTCAAACCCCCAGATGGAGAAAAATTTTACACTGATACATTTCACACCTCATATCACATTAGAAGAAAAGTGACACTGATAAGTGACAATAACAACCATCACAGGGTAGATGGTTTTATGTTTCCTTAACTTGATAATGTGCCGTTTCCCCAGCATCACTCAGTTTTCATGTATTCAGTCTGTCTCGTTTACAGTATAAGCAGACTGACATTGGGGTTTTTTTGTTTTTTATTTCAAATAATTATGCAGTTTTAAAAAATATTGTCTTGGCATCTTTATGCCTTTATTAGAGTTGACAGTACAGAGATGATGCCAGAGAGAGAGAGAGGAATGACATGAGATATAGTTCATAGTTGGACCCTCAACCCCCTCGGTCAGTTATGCAGTTATTAAATACAAAACTGAAGGGATAACATCCAGTGATGAAAACTCTATTGTAATTTTTCCTGGTCCTGGAAACATAAACAGCAATTAACGATTCCTTTCATGTGGCCTGTTTGTCTATTCTTAATTACAAAGAGATTTCAACAAAAAGAAATGATCTAAATCTGTTTTCAGTTCCAACCACCTTAACAGATTTGTAAAAATGAATCTGTGGATTTTTTTTTTACAGCAGCACAGAAGACAAACTGTTAACATCAGAAGGAATGATGAGATGAATAAAATGTAATACATCCCTTTCAAACAATAATAAAATATACTATTGTTGACACTTTGAATTGTGTGAATACGGTTCTTGTCAAATTTAAAATTTAAGGTAGCAGGTTTTGTAATATGATGTAAAACAAAGTAGAGGCAGTGGAACATTATTTTTCACTTGTACTGAATGAACAGTTCTTTTTCAAAATAATCTTGGATGGCTGGATGATTCAATCATTTGCTAGTGAATGAAATATTTTTGCATTAATAAACGGCAGATTAAATGTTGCAGGTATATGTGCATCTGATAATGAGCTACACACACTGTGTGCTGTAATCCAGCAGGACATCACACATGGTATTAGACAATGGTAATGTCTAATTGCTTTATACTGGTACTATTACATGATGCATCCCTGATGACAGTAAAACTGAAGGTTGATGCGTGTCTCCTGTTCAGTTCAGTGTGACACAGGAAATGAAGACAGACATCTAGAGAGAGCAGCACCAGCAGCAGAGACAAACCGAGCTGCTGTGGAGGCGACATGACGGGAAGAAAAAACCTGATGAGACTTCTGCTGCTCACCTGTCTGCTCCTGACAGGTACGGTTTGAGTTTCCTGTTTAGTGTTGGATTGGATTTGGTCAGTGGTGGAAGAAATACTCTGATGTTTCAGTACAGTATGTATAGTATAAGTATGATCCCACAAATGTACTTAAAGTATCAAAAGTAAAAGTACTGCTTCTGCTAAAAAACAATCCTGTGATTATTATTAGGAGGTAGAGCGGTCGTCCACCAGTCGGGAGGTTGGTGGTTTGATCCCTGGCCCCTGCAGTCTATGTGTCGAAGTGTCTTTGGGCAAGATACTGAACCCCTCTCAGATGTATGTTGCTTCAGATCAAAGCCTCTGCTAAATAATATTGTATCCATCCATCCATCCATTATCTGTACATCCGTACGCCGCTTAATCCTCTGCAGGGTCGCGGGGGGGCTGGAGCCTAAATATTGTATTTGTAGTACAATTATATAAACTTGAATTAAACCTAAAATTTGAGCAAACCTTAAAGTGATCCACTAAATCAGTTTCTCATTTATTGTGTGGGGCACATTTCTTTCTGCCTCCAATCAGGAATACTGGGTAGTTTTACTTCTTGAAAATAATTCAAATTAATCTGTCTGAGAAGAGAAAATCGCTCTTTGATTGAACTGCTCACAAATTACACAAAGGACCGGGAACCAGTGCTGCGGTGTCTCAAAATCTAGAAGGACTTAACGTAACACTAATCTATTTCTGGTGATCCGTATGATGGGGATTTATTTACATTAGAAACGTAAAAATGGCTTCGTAGATTTAACATTTTGCAGATAGTTGAAATCTCTCTTTACCGTGCTGCTGACAGAGACTTTGTGTTTCCAGGTGTAAGGTGCGAAAAGGTCACAGCGTTTGTGTACAGCACAATTGGAGGTGACGTGCTCCTGCCATGCGCCGACCTGGTTTCCCCAGACTGCTCCGTCATCTCCTGGACCTTCTTCAAAGGAGGCCTCTACACTCGGGAAGTCGAGAAGGGGCAGGTGAGGGCCGACTCAGCCAAGTCCGGCCGCATGTCCATCACATCCAACTGCTCTCTCAGCCTCCGTGACCTCAGGGTCGACGACGCCGGCTCCTACGGCTGCCTGAAGCATGAAAACAGCATCGTCGACGTTTACCTCTCTCTCCTCACCATCACTTCACTTTCCACCATCACTGACCTACAGCCTGGAGGAAACCTGAGCCTCAGCTGCATCCTCTTCACTTTCTATGATGCTGGGAACTGCAAGCCATACTCCAGTGTGTTCAACCTCAGCTGGGTGGCCGAGGATGGCACTCTGCTGCCCAAAGACAGCAGGTTCTCACTCTATGCCATTTCTCTGTCAACGGTCGCTGCTACCTTTGAACTGTGACGTGTGAAAGTTCAATTTTTGGGGAAAAATATTTGTTTCATTTCCAAAATGTTTATTAGTTTTAGCAAAGAAACTATAATAATAATTGTACAAAAGACAAACAAATGATGAAGGAACAACAGTGTGGCTCATTGATGTGTGGAATTAGAGCAATGAGATATATCAGGCTTTGATACATAGCACTTTTTAGTGTTTGGGATTTGTTGACAGTGTCCTAGAACTACTACACTACTCAAAACCAGCAAAATACAAACTATTGATAAAACTTGAACTACTGATGAACGGCAGCTGTGTGACGTTTCTCTGATGATCTCACACAGGTACGAGCTGATTGACGGCACTCGCTGCAACATCACTCTGGTGATAAACCTCCGGAGGGAAGACAACAACAGGAAGTGGAGGTGTCGGGTGGACACCAAAGTAACCGGCACGGTGGTGTTTCTGGACTTCACATCTACCTTTTTGTTTGAAAATTCTCCCACTGCCCAGCCTCTGAATCCTGCTGATTGTCCAGTCCACCTGCCCATCAGCCACATTGTGCTCTGTGTGGCTCTGCCGGTCATGGTGATCATAGTGGGGTTGTTCACATGGAGAGGAGACCGCAACAGGGCCAAAACATCTGCAGCAGCTGGCATCGAGCTCCAGGACGTTCACTGACTGTTGATCTCTGCACTGTTCTTTCTGTGTTCTCTCTGGCTCTAAGCAGGGTTTCTCTACTTTTTAAAAAGAACCATAAAGGTAAAAACCCAGAGAATCAAACTCCTGCACGTCGTCTTTTCTTTATGAGAGAAGACTTTGGTTATAGAATTTATCAAGCAACAAATACAGTAGAATTATTGAATAGCTATAAGTACAACAGTCTGCAAATGTATATCATATACTGTATTTTTATATCAGGAATTTCACAGAGAAACTTTTTTATTCTTTTTACTTGTTCTTCAGGCACTGAACAGCTTCTCCTCTTCTGCTCTGTATAATTTATTAAAAGCTGTCTTCATGTGAAGCCATCTGATTATCAAACCATATCATATTTTATAACAGTTGTGTTAGTTGTTTGTAATAGAAGCAAAATTAGTTGTGTTTTGAACAATGGATAGTATCAGTATTGTAGATTTGATTTAGTTGGAGTCGTTAATTCACCAATTAAAAGTAGGAATGATGAAACTATTATCCTCATTTAAATACTTTTTTTTTTTTTTTTTTAAAAAGATGACTGTAAACTTTGAACTTTATGAATAAATACAGTTAATTTGAAATGTAGAAAAAGTTGTGTGGTAATATTTATAATCAATGAAAAATGTGTATTTTGTTCTGTCTTTGTATATTTAAATTATCTTTATTTATACTGTGAAAAATAATAAGGCATACTTTAAAAAAAGTTCTTAATCCAGTTCATTACAAAATTAACTCAATTAAGTCATTTTAAACTAAAGTTAGATTTTTTTTCTTCTTTCAAAACCACCAACAAATCTGTTTGCAGTTTCTCTAAAGTGAAGACTTGCTTTTTCTCTGCTCCTAAAAATTATAGACTCACTGCAATTTAATCAAGCAAACATAATTTCCTTATTTATCATAAACCAGTACAGATATATAGTATATTATTATAAAGTATATTATACAAATATGCAATAAGTGAAAGCTACTTACTGTCCACAGACTTCAAAGAGGGTTATTTACAAAACGCGTTTTACTTTTCTGACCGTAGCTACGGGAAGCGCGAAGGGACAATAGTTGTTGCTGTTTAGCAGGAAAGCTTGGCTAACATCTTTCCCTGAACATGGCAGCACATCTGAAAAAACGAGTGTATGAGGAATTCTCCAAAGTGGTTCAGGTGAGTAGGTGAAACCTTCTTCCGGCCGCTGCCTGAAGCCTGAAAGCTGAAAACGGCGCTCGAGAGCTAATTAGCCTGTTCGCTAATTGTAACCGGCTAACTAGCGCAACAACTACGTCTCTGTGCTCTTTGTACAAATACACTGACTAAATTAACCTGAACTCCAGTGTTAGACTGAATACGTTGTCAAGTGTTAGCTAACATTGAAATGGAAGATAACGTAGCTAACGTTACATATCGAGCATTAATTAAAACACTGGCTTGTAACGTTGCTAGTCGTGTGTCTTGTTCCACAGTTTGCATTGACAGACATTTCACACATGTAAGACTTTAAACGACCCACTGTTGTTTTCTGACTCTCAATAAACATCAGATGGATCCTTCAGATCAAATTTCTTATCCAAACCGTCACTGTCAATATCCAACCTTAACTGATCATCTGCTTCACATAAAGATCTTAAACATCTGGTCGCATCTGTTACAGTAATTAGTTTTGTCAGCAGATTACATTACAGTTAATCTAAGATTATTATGTTAAGAGGCCAAAGGTTTCATGCTAAAGGAAGACTTCATTCAGAGATGATTTTTAGAAGCTGGCTGTTTTGTGAATTGAATTCATCATTGTGTGGTTATGAGATGATCCGGCCAAATTTCTGCAAATGCTAATTTTCCAAAGAACCAGTATGAAGCAGTGAGGGATCAGATTCATCCAAAAGTCAAAGAATAAAAACTAGTGACCTTTGGTAGATAAACATCTCCGTGTTTGTAAAGTGTTCACATGTGACAGAGAAATGCTGAATAAAAAGGGCAGGTTGACTGAAAATGAGAGATTGCGCACAGTGAAGGGAGACAAGGATGTCACTTGCTTTTTGGAGAAATAATTTTTCAGTTCAAGCTGTTTTCTACTGACAGATTCCCCATGAAGAAACTCCAGCCAAGAAGCTGCGTCTGTCCAAACCCAGCAAGTCTGCGGCTCTGCACATTGACCTCTGCAAGGCCACCAACTCTACTGATGCCCTGCAGTACCTGCTGCAGTTTGCACGCAAGCCTGTGGAGACGGAGAGCGTGGAGGCTGTGGTCAGGATCCTGTTGGAGCACTACTACAAGGTAAAGAACTTGGGTCGTAACCATTGATATGTGTGAGTAATCTGTTACTTTATTGAGAACTTAATTAATATAAAGATAATCTTTGCAAGGTTGTAATAAAATAGCCATGCTGTGCTCTCGCGTAGCAAATGGTGACTTTTGAAATTTTGAAATCTTGAAATTTTACTTTGCATGAAGGATGAACCCACGCTCTGCAGCTGTAAGCACAGTTTACCGTGTCTAAAAGTTATATTCATTTGGTTGAGTCTGAGCTAAGTTGCACACACAAAACATGTGATGCAGCTGATGTCCTCTTCCAGGAGACAGATAACTCTGTGAGGCTGAAGATTGCTTCTCTGCTGGGTCTGCTGTCCAAAACACAGGGCTTCAGCCCCGACTGCATTGTAGACGACGCCATCGGCACGCTCAGCAATGAGAGTAAGACACATTTACACATCTTAACCTTGATTTTATTTACTCATTTACCCACATGCACATTAGATTCTGTATGTAATGTAATGAGTTGTGTTAGGTAGAGTTTAGGAAAATTGCATGAAACGTGTCTGACTGAGAAGAGCTGAAATACTAATCAAAATCACAAGCCTTCCCGTTTAGTTTTCTATTTAAAGATGATATTAAAATGTATTTTGAAATATGGGCGTTAACTGGGTCTGAAGTTTTCAGTGACCTCCCAAGGAGAGCAGTGGAAATTGTAATGAGATCTGCTGAATCATCTCTGGCACCGCACTAAAAACACTTACTTACACTTCAACGTAAAATTAAATTGTATTAGAGTTGACAAATGTCTGCGTTTGCTCTGTTTGGTTTCTCTCTGTGTCTGCAGAGTCCCATCAGGTCCTTGCCCAGCTGCTGGACACTCTGCTGGTCATTGGTACACAACTACCTGATAGTCCTGCAGTCAGACAGAGACTCATAGAGGTGGCCTGCAAGGTAACACACACACACACACACACACACACACACACACACACACAGCTTGTACACAGTGATCACCATTAAGTCTTTTTTACAGATTCAACAGGACTTTCTGCACAAAGAAACAAACCTCTCCTGTGTTTGTTGTCTTTCTTCCTCTCAGCACCTGTCTGATACGTATTTTGGGGTGAGGAACAAATGTCTGCAGCTCCTTGGATGTCTCGGCATGGTGGACTCTCCTCTGACCAAAGACAACGAGGGACTGGGCACATCATTAGGTTTGTGCTTCAATATATAGATGGCTGATCTGACTGATTTGACTTTCCTTATTTTAAGGTGCAATGTGTGCATGTTCTTAAACTGAATCATGTGTCCTCAGTGCCTTAAAAATTTCAGTCTTTAAGAACATGTATTCAGTTAGGCCAGTTTTTTTCTTTCACTTTTCTAGTTTATTTTTGTGGCAGAATTGATTGAAAATATTAGTTTAGGCTTTCATTACAGTCAGAAATTAAAATATTTGAAATATAAATCTTTGAAATGACTTCTTGAAACTCACATTTATGGGGCATGATTGTGCTTTGATTTGTTGTGTGTGTGTGTTATCATGGTTTTGTTGTGTTGTGTCCTGTTATTCTACCTGTTACTTGGTGCCGCAGGAGGAGTGAAGGATGTCCAGAGTATCATCAGCGACTACTTTGGAGACCAGGACCCCAGAGTCCGCACTGCGGCCCTCAAAGCCATGGTAGGACATTGCCAATCCCTGCACTCACCAAAAACTTAACCAGCACCATCCTCATGTAGGGGTGGGACAGCACTCAGTGAAATTACAATCAGCAGTGAGAAAACTCAGTTCACCCTGATTCCAGTCATGATTCTTTTTATATAAGTCAGCTCATTCTGTGTGCACATGTTTGTTTTCCAGCTGCAGCTGCATGAGAGAGGAATGAAGATTCATGAGATCATTTATGACCAGGTAACGGCACTAAGGTGTATCTTTGCTGAAACCTGCTAAAAAAATGCAAATTGTGGAGTTAACAGACTTTCCTCACACTGGACATTTAATGTGTTCAAGTCATGTGTTGTGTAGAGTCTTACTGTGGTTGTTGTATGTGCAAGTGCCTGTGCTATTTCCTCTGGTGGTGGCAGCCATTGCATAACAGCTACAGTGGCTGTAAAAGTGAAAATGTCCATGTGTGTTTGTGTGTGCAGGCCTGCAGGTTGCTGTCAGATGATTATGAGCAGGTCCGCTCTGCAGCGGTGCAGATGGTTTGGGTGCTCAGCCAGCTCTACCCAGAAAGGTGAGAAGGCACTGGTATTCAGAGTGACAGTTTAGCGTTAGCTCCACTATCTGGATCAACATTACAAGCTTTACAGCATTGCGGCTGTGAAGTTCTCAGCCTCAGTGCCCTGACAGGAGGCGTAATAAATACATGTAGCACCAGGGCCAACAGGGAAGCTGATTCCAAATCACTCATGTATGCAAGAATTGTCTCTGCTGAAGTGTTCTTCAGCCAGACACTGACTTTAAAACTCAGAAACTCTAGAGAAAACTGAAAACTAGAGAGAGCTGAAATTGGAACTTGGATTGCTGATGTCATGCTTTCATTTGATTAGCTAGTTACTTGAATTCTGGAGATTAGCAAAAATAAGCCATTTACTAAGCGGCAATTGGCTGCAGTTTGTTAGCAGCCTTGCCTGACTTCACTGTTCTGTCTGTCCAATTGTCCAAAAGCATTGTGCCCATCCCGTCATCCAATGAGGAGATCCGACTGGTTGATGATGCATTTGGGAAGATCAGTCACATGGTCAGCGATGGCTCCTGGATGGTGCGGGTGCAGGCTGCCAAAACACTGGTGAGGGAACAGGACAACACACACAGTATTCAGTTATTTTTATCTCTGTAAATACTGTTTTTTTTATCTAGACCTCACAGAGAGGTGTTGAAAATATAGAAAAGATACAAACTGAACAAACAGTAACGAATGTTACATTCACACATTTCCACGTGTTTCTGCCCATTTGAAGGCAGTTTTCCTCTTCAAGATGTGTGCCTCATTATGTAAATGTGATGGCAGTTTAGTCAGTCTCATGTCTGAATAGTCAGAAGTCATCACTAGAGCAATCTGACTAGGTCAGTAATATTTTCATACCACTTCCAGCACATCACAAGTCAGAAGTAAATGCTGTCAGATTAAACCTGCAGTGCAAAACTTTTGTCTCTCCCTCCAGGCAGTGAGAGTAAGAGAGATGCCGTAGGCTCCGCCACGCTCATAGTTGCTGTAGCCTACTCCATCGTACAGTTGCTCCCCCTTTAGCTCTGAAACAGTCATTACTGGCTGACGCATCACTACTGGTGATAAAAAATAAAATGTATTTAATAAACTATGAATGGAGCAATTTTATCAGGCGATTCTTCTCATATCAGTCACAAGACTTCCTTTTTTTCACTTTTCATTTTTGCCAGCTGCTTGGATTAATACATATCCAACAAAATGCTTTACATACAGCATGTCAGCAAATAGGAATTAATGTGAGTACTTATTTAATGTCTTGTCATTCTATGATGTGGATGCTGATCTATGGTGCACTGTTCAGCATCCCTCACGCTCATCATGGTTATTATATAAAGCCACAGCGAAGCTTTACATAACAGACACCTATGTCTGAATCACATTACTTTAACAGATAGACAAAGCCAGTAATGTTATGTTCTCTATGTCTGAACAGGGCTTTTGATTGAGAACAAACTCAACATTCAAAAGTAAAACCTGTTGAGTCTTTTCTTGTGTGTCAGGGTTCGATGCTGCAGGTCAGTCCTCACTTTCTGGAGCAAACTTTGGATAAGAAGCTGATGTCAGATCTCAGGGTGAGTAATTGAATTTTGCTCTTAAGATATCTTCTTTTTTATTGAGCAAATTAAGAAACTAATAATATTAATCAGCTCACCTCCACTCACAACCTCTCCTCCCCTTTTTGCTGTGTCCAGAGGAAGCGTACGGCCCATGAACGGGCCAAGGACCTCTTTGCTTCTGGAGAGTTCTCTTCTGGCAGGAAGTGGGCAGACGACGCCCCCAAGGAGAAACTGGACACAAACACTGTAAACCTCATTGCCTCAGGGGCCTGTGGTGCCTTCGTTCACGGCCTGGAGGACGAGATGTTTGGTACGTGAAACCTGTTGTAGTATGTCTTTGGTCCAGAGGAAAATGAAGGTCAAAGAGTACAGATGATGTTCAGCTCACACAGCTTCAGGATGTTACTGATGTCGTATTGTGATTTAGAGTATAACAATGATTTTCTTGATTTTATAGTCAAGTAAGTAGCAAATGTTTTACAGTGTCAGCAACTATGAATAATCACAAATTAAAATGTAACATCGAAAAGGCAGAGAATATAAATTTCTCTCCCCTCTTTACTCACCTTCCCCTCAGGATCCGTTTTATTTATTTTACTGTACACATATTTAATGCTTTATGATTTGAGTGCTTTTCTGTTTCTAATATAATTCAGAGGTCCGTATTGCTGCGGTGGAGGCGTTGTGCCAGCTGGCTCGATCATCTCCCAGCTTTGCCGAAAAGTGTTTGGACTTCCTGGTTGACATGTTCAACGACGAGATCGAGGAAGTGAGGCTGCAGTCTATCCATGTCCTGAGAGAAATCTCTACCCATATAACACTCAGAGAGGACCAGCTGGACACTGTGCTGGCTGTGTTGGAGGTACGCACACGCACACACACACGCACACACGTCAAATATTCTTTCTCTTAAAACTTCAATGTTTTTCTCTAAGTATTTTCTTGTTGGTTACTCAATACTTGTTATTGAAGCACACATTGATGAAGTCACTGTCGATTTTCAGGACTCATCTCGTGACATCAGAGAAGCTCTCCATGAATTAATTTGTTACACCAACGTCTCCACTAAAGAGTGTATCCAGCTGGCTCTGCTGGAGCTACTGAAGAACCTCAACAAGTATCCCACCGACCGCAACTCTGTCTGGAAGTAAGACTGTGTGTGTGTCTGTGTGTGTGCTCTGAAAATCTTATGAGAAGTGATTGGTTTTCTGAATGAAGACATTTTGGCTGTTCTATGTTCAGGAGAGACAGCAAGGCAACATTTACAATAACTACATTTTATATTGAAGTTTTCAGACATATGAAAATAGAAGAAACAAACAATGAGCACTGAAGTCAACATGTTAAAAATGTAGTTTGGTTGAGATTGGGAACTGTCGGTTTATGATTGTCATGAAAATATGGCACCATACTCAAAGTGATTGTGATGTTCAACCCTGTTAGAGAAACAACAGTAAGAAAGGGAACAGTCAAACTTTCTGTCCTCATCAAACATGAATTAAATTGGTGAGAAAGAACAGCGCCCTGAATGTGGTGTTTTATTTGTTCTTATAGAAACTGATCTGATGGCTGCTTGTGTTTTTTATTTTCTTCTTTCCCCTCAGGTGTCTGAAGTTCCTGGGTTCCCGTCACCCAACGCTGGTGTTGCCACTGGTTCCTGAGTTGCTCAGCACACACCCATATTTTGACACACCAGAGCCTGACATGGACGATCCGGCCTGTATCCTTTACACATCTGAAAAGCTCAAAACACACCCGTGTTAATGCAGACGATGTAGAAAATGAATAAAACAAAACATGGTGGAAATTTACAGCTTAAAAACAACTTTTTCAAACTTTTTTTAGAAAACAGATGAATCACCTGCTGGTTCTGGATATTCAATTTGTCAGAACAGTTTCTGCCATTTCAGACACCAGCGTGTTAAAATGGCGTGTTGGTGGTGTGTTCATGGGTTGTTTGTTACAGCTAATATCTCGGAAGCAGAAGGACACACGTCTGTTCGTTATCTGCTGCTCTGGACCTGTGAACTATGTTTGTCTCTCTTGACTCTGGTCGTTGATCTCAGACATTGCAGTGCTGGTGTTGGTGTTCAACGCTGCCAAGTCATGTCCCACCATGCCGGCGCTGTTCTCCGACCACACCTTCAGACATTACGCCTACCTGAGGGACAGTCTGTCGCACCTCGTACCACCACTGAGAGTGAGACCTGAAATACTGTATTAGTCAGAGTAACAGTCATAGTACTGCAGTCCATGTCAACAGTACAGAAGGTTCCATTCCAGAAACATTCAGTACTGTAGGCACCATCCCTGAAGTTCTTGGGTCATTAGAAAGTTAACTTAAGAAGCCAAGAATTTTTTGGTGGGGGGGGGCAAAACTGGAACCAGGTTCCTGTTGTCAAAATTCAGGCTGAAAGGTTTCAAGGCTCCTGTGACCATTCACCTGTCTGTTAGTTGCCAGGTAACGGTCTGGACTTGGTGGACTCGCGTTGTGGTTCGGGTTCTGTGGAATCAGCTCAGCTCTTCCTTCAGCAAAGTCTGAACAGGGTCAGCACCATCCAGAACCTGGAAGCACCTGGAGCCCAGGACCTGCTGGACTTCACCATACGGTACACACACACACACACACACACACACACACACACACACACAATGCAACATAGGCAATTACAGAAGCACACATCTACTTCAATTCATTCACACTAATCGAACATTTTTCATGTAGCAGCTCCAGAATCATCTCAGGTTTTCCATGTCTTTTTCCTGCTCTCTGTCCGTCAGAGACCTGCGGCGGCTGGGGGAGCTGCAGACGGAGCTTGCTGGAGCTGCTGATTTCTGTGCTACATATCTGCGCTGCCAGCTGCTGCTCATGAAGGTACAAGTGTGTGTGATTTTGCCTAATATGCTTTGACTAACATTTGTTTGGGAAGCCTTGTTTTACTTGTTATAGTATGTGAAGGCTTTTGGGTGTGAAGATAACATTCGTATGAGTGTAAGGAAACAAGATGGTGTTTTCACTTTTGCCATGTTTTCTCAGGCTCTGCAGGAGAAGCTGTGGAACATGGCTGTCCCTCTCTGCCTCAAACAAAACGTCACGGCCACAGCAGCCGCTCAACAGGTCAGCATACACACGTTTCTATTACCACACCTGTGAGATCATTTAGGTTGACTTTTGTCTCCTTAAATGTGTGTTGTTGTGTTGGCAGATCTTAGAGGAAACCTACAAGCTGGAGTTTTTATACAGCGGTTTGGACAGCAGACAGGTGGCCACTATACATCATGTTCGCCTCCAGGCCAAAGCTCTGCAGCTCATCCTGATTGCTCGCACCAGGCAAGGGTCAGTACACACACACACACACACACACACACACACACACACACCACACACCATATGCATTTAATAGTTCATGTGGACGACATCTGTATGCACAAAGTTCTAAGTTTGTCATTTCTCTTCAGGTTGGATCTGCTCGTCAGCAGCTGTGAGAAGTTTTTGCAGGACATCGAGTCTTTCCAGAGGTAAAGTCTTTGTGTCTTTCTGTCATTCAAACTCTGTCAGGACATTTGAGCTTCTAATTGTGAGTGAAAACAGTTCAAGGTTTAATATATATAACCCTGATATAACCCTGTGAATTTCCCCACTGTGGGACGAGTAAAGGTTTATCTTATCTTATCTAGCATGTCTTGTCTGGTCAATACTACCAAAGCAAATTTATTTGTATACCACCTTTCAATAACAAGGCACTTCCAAATGTTTTACATAAAACATTAAAAAGCATCAAACAAGGTAAAAGAAACACAAGGCAATTTAAAAAGACACGTAAAAAGGATTTATAGAGTAAAGAAAATAGAACATTAAAGATCAACTGCAAGAATACAGTTTACAGCACAGCTACAGTTCACTGCAAGATATGACTGAATATTCTCAAATGTGATTTATTTCACAGCAGTGTGAAGAGAAGGGTTTTAGCCTTGTTTTAAAAGAAGGGTAACAGAAATGGTTGCTCAGTGAGGATGGGTGTGGAGGAGGCAGAGTCTTCATGAGGACGTGAACTAAAATGAAATTGGTTACGTTTTCTGCCTGAAGAAGTGTTATATAAATGCCTCTTACCTAAAATCATATGTTCTTCTCCACTGCTTGTGTATGCTGTTTTTTTTATCTTTGTACTTGGTTTAAAGCAGTTTCCATTGTGGGCTTTTTGCCCGGCTGACTGTCAAAGTCTCTCAATGCTCTTCTCTCACCATTTCTTCATTCCATGTTTTCTGGGCCCCTCAGGCTGTTTCTGACAGAGCTGCCACACCTCCAGGACAGTTTTGTGGATAAGCTTTTGGAGCTCATGCCCCGGCTGTCCTCCTGTAAACCGGTGGAGCTGGTGAAGATCCTCCAGACGACCCTGAGACAGAGCGGCCTGCTGCAGCTCAGATTGCCTGAACAGGTAATGAATGGAGGAAGGCAGGGTGACCACTTAACCAATAATGAACTTCCTGTAAAGTCTTTCGCTCTCTCAATGAGTGTTTATTTGCAAATACACCATGGCATGAGAGTCGTTTAGCCCACGAAGGAAATCTTGACAACATCTGTTGAAATGTACGTTTCTGCTCAACAGCAGTGATGTGTGGGTTGAACAGAGAACCTTTTTGTTTTCCTGCCTGTTGACAGATCCATCAGGCGACAGCCACCATCATAGAGCCGACGGGGGAGTCTGACAACCCGCTGAGGTTCACGTCTGGCCTGGTGGTGGCGCTAGACATTGATGCAACGTTGGAGCATGTGCAGGACCCCCAGAACACTGTGAAAGTACAGGTCAGTTTGATGTACTACTACTAAATAACTAACCGCAGTTTCTCACATGATGTTTTGGGTTTTGGTCAGCTTCAACAAACTGCAACATTTTCTGGAATGAGGGACTTATTAAAATTATTTTTCATATTAAAACATTTAAAAAATTGTTGTCCTTAAGCCAAAACTCTTTTAAGTACTCATGAATTCACTCTGAATATGAACATCTGCTTTCTGTCGCCTTCTGTCTCTGCAGGTTCTGTATCCAGACGGCCAGAGTCATGTGATCCATCCTAAACCTGGAGACTTCAGAAAGCCTGGGCCTGACAGACACAGACTCATCACCCAGGTTTACCTCTCACACACTGCATGGACAGGTCAGTATGGTACACACACGTCTGTTTTAGTGAAATATTCAAATGTCTTCCTCGACATCTACTTTTAAAATGGGTGGAAAGATTAACCAGAGTCAGAGATTCTGCTGCATCGATACACAACCGCTGATCCAACTCAGATTCAATACAGATGTCAAAAAAGATCTAATCCTGTCTCCCTCTCTCTGTCTCACTCCTTTGCCTGTAGCCTCTGTGTGTCTGATCAGTGCGTTTTCCATCCACATACAAGTTAATGTCAGCATTAGCAGCCAATGCTACTTCTGACTGGCTCTTAGCTAAAAACAAAAAAAAAACAAATCCTAATTGTCAGAATCAAATCGAACCAGCTTTAAATCATAACTTATGATCTTTCTCCTTCAGAGCCGTCTCAGATCGAGGTGCGCCTCCTGCTGGCCTACAGTTCCTCCTCAACCTCCCTCTCCTCCTCTTCCTTGGCTGCCAAGATGGGATGGGGCGAGAGCATCGACAGCCTCCCGCCACCAGAGGCCGCTGTAGAGGGAACCATTCCATTCAGCAAGCCCGTCAAAGTCTACATCATGCCCAAACCTGCCAGACGCTAACAAAACTGCTAACAAAGGAAAGAGGGACTTTAACTCTGTCACATTCAAGAGTTTCTTGGCTTGCTATTTTCTTGATCAGGACTAAAAGAGGATGCTAGCTCATCGTCGGCTGAAGTTAGCCGTGTAAAGTGTGAAGTAGGGTTAAATGTATCGGTGCATATTTTCATTTACATTCACAGTAATTGACCTTCTCAATTCAAAACTGGACAGAGAGGATGAAACAATTTTCCTTTATCTTAAATATGTTTTCATTTTTAAAATTTGGGCAAGCAAATCACATCCATAAAAATAATGGTTAAGTTGTGGGGAGAACAGGTATGTTTTACTCATAGTGTGTCATTTGTATGGGAAATATTTTTGTATTTACAATTGTTTCGTATAAAAACAAACACATAATGAAATTTTATTTGTCAAATCAAATTTTATTTTGTGTAGCAAACAAGCAGAAATGTGCTGTACATTCATTGCCTTTATCAACACCAACATGATTTCTCTTCTTTGCCTAACGATTGAACAGAAGTCTTTGTACTTTCATGTTTCACAAAGTTACAACTGAACTGAACTGAATTCCTCTGTGTTCAGACAACATTTAAAGTACACAGGTTTGATCATCATCCTAAATGCAGCTGTGTCAAATATATCAAGGTTTTCTGAAGTGCTTTTCTCTGAGTTTACTGACTTTACAGTATTTTACTGAATAGTAAGATGTTTCAGTCTTTAAATCAGTGGTCTTTAGTCCAGGTGTGAGGAAAGCTGAGAGCTAGGAGAGCTAGCAAGCTACACATATGGCAAAACAGACTGGGCAATGGTGCACGACAGGCTGTCCCCCGTGTCATGTAGGTCTTGCTGGTGAAGCACGGCATTTCAGGGGTGAAATCATTAACAGGTCGAGTGGAAGACCCCACCCACCTTGGCTCCCTGACCAGCCAGTTTGTTGTATTCAGCAACGGCCTTTTCTGTCTGTAGGACTCTGACATCGACACCCTTCTGCTTCACAAAGTCCAGAGTGGTGGAGGGAACCTGTGAGAAGAGACGACAGCACAAACAGATTCACTGTGAGTCTCCACAGAAAATCGTCCATCTAACGTGTCTGAAGGAACAGATATGATCTTATTTCAATCAGTCCAGTTAAATGGTGAAGGTCGACAATAACTCCCTCAGTCTGCGCTGGAACTGACTTATCTGATTCCACTATCCATAAATAGTTAGTTCTTAGAGAATGGGAGAAACATAGTAACTTGGAATAATTTGGTCTGTTGTACCTGTAAAGCCTCACGCATGCCTCTGCCGATGACCAGCAAGTCTATTCCCTTCTTCAGCACCTCCTCCAGATCAGCAGGTTGAACTCCTGGGTGATGCTTGAGTGGGAAAAGTGAAATAATGTGTGAGCACTCACTGTTAGAGGGAAAACCCCAGCATGTTATGCTAAGTCCTGTTTTTGAAGGAAATGTATTTCATAGTGCCTTTCTGTCAGTATGCATTTCTGTACTTCTGTATGTATTAAGACTTTGGCGACACTCACGTCGGTCCCAGTCTCTCTCCAGTCCCAGGCCCGGCTGCCTCCAGGCCAGACCTTACAGTCCTTGTAGCTGGAGGAGCATCCCTTCACCTTCATGTGGCCCCAGGAGAGAGAGGCGATCTCTGGAGAGGACATGTTATGTGAGGCTAGCTGCTGTAAGACAAAGAAGAGACGTAGAAGTAGATGATGACTCTGACACCTCATTATTTACTGTTCCAGGGTTCCAACAAAGCATCATTACTGTTAGAAGAAACATGACTGTGTGGCATTGAGTGTTAACACACATCACAGCAACATTACAGTGCAGTTGCTACAGTATTTTGGAATTAAGTTTTATTTTTATATAAGTAAGAATCAGGCATAGTAGTGCTACCTAATTTGCTGTTTTTCATTATACCTTAGGAGTGAAAAGGGTTTAAAAAACCAAGTGTTGAAGCAGCAGAGTTGTTTAACTCTCAGTAAGATCAGTTAAGATGAACATGAGTGTTCATCAGCTGCAAAAGCTGAAACCTCCCACTGCCAGTTCTGCTGTTATTCATAGGAGCTGACTGGGAGCTATTTTTGTACTGGCCACAGTCTGGCTCCTGCTACTCAGCAAACCAGTAACAAAACTATCAAAATCTGCTGATGCATGAAGAAAACAGTTTAAAAACAATGAGAACGAGAGCTGCAATGCCATTAGTTCAATAATCTATAACAGTCAATCATAAAGCAAAGATCTGTACTGCTGCTTACCTTTTCTCGATGTCAACAGACTGGACACACACCCCTGAAATTACTCTTCCTCCTGTAATTAAAGGGAAACAACATTCAGTTTCACTCAGATACATAAGATCATTAACTTAACCCACCTTTCAGCAATGATCTACAGATTACACTTCGGTGGTGATATGATTCAAAACCACAGCAGATTCTCTGTGAATACATGACCAGAAAGATTGTATTTACCAGCTCTTGTGTCTCATCACAACAAAAAATCCCCAAACATCAGTCATCAGTAATCATCAGCAGGAAGCTACTTCCATGTTTCAGTACTATAAATGACAACCTGAATATTACCACCTTTAAAGAACAGTTAAAGATCCAGTTCACACAGTGTCAAATGTAAACTATATCATTGATCCCCACCAATGAAGGGATTTATCTATTGAGATTAATTATGATAAGATAAAGTTAACTGATCCCAGATCAGAGAAATTCACTTTAAACAGCTCAAAGGGCATAAAGCAGAAAGAAAAAAATAACACAAGACAAAAAATATGAAAACTATATGAATACAACTGTTTTGTACTCACATTAAACATTTTACTAATAGACTGTATGATTTTACTTGATAAATAATGGTTATATTTGCCATCATGCAATGCTGTGCTCCTACACCAAAAGCTGAGCTAAAATCGCCATTTTTAACTATTTTACCTCCAACAAATGAGTAACAGCCCAAAGGCAAGTTCATATGAGTCACAGCTAAATCAAACTGCAAGTAAATGTTGTTTAATCGACATTTAAAATTCGGAGAAAAGAATAAAAACACATTATTCACGTATTCTTCCCTCACATTACAATCATTTCCGGTTTCTTTGCGGACTGCTGGTGGACACCTGACGTCATTCTACTGCCACCTGCTGTTCTGGAGTATGAACAACAACATTAGCTCAACCTGTTTGCGTCTCTGAACTTATTCGATTAATTGAAGGGTTGAACACATACAACATGTTTCCACTTCACAGCCTCTGATGTGGCAAAACACAGACTCACCTGTCACCTGAGAAAGACATTTTTTCTCAGTTTTTTTTACTCAGTTTATTTCATTTCTGCTTGATTCCAACTTTGTAAAAACACAATAACTCTTTACCTACATTATTATAATATGTAATCAGTACAATATAGTTTACACAATCAAATGGATCTTTTTAATCTCCTTCAGCTGTGTTCACCATGACAAACTGAGCTGTAGTGCCCCCTGCTGGATTATTCAGATAACGGCAGCAGTGATGCCAGATTGGGCAGATTTAGGTTTGCATTGTGCAGGTTGAAAAGGTTTGGACTGGTTCACTGTGAGCTGGTTTTTAAACACATCAAAATTCCAGTATATTAAAATATTAAAATAAAAATAAAATATTATAATAACGCTTTGGCCTGAAGAAATTTCCCATGATAACAGGATGAGCCGCAGTAGAATAATATCTATTCCAATTTATTTCCAATTGCGTCTATTTTTATAGGACAGATACATGATTATATAATATTCACAGAAGAGGCTAATATTATATTATAGCAATCATAGCCTAGACTATAAATGCCCTGACGTTAACAGATTAATCAAAGAATGATGATCAACACAGCAATGTGCTCGTAACCCCAGAGGTAGTTTTCACATTAAAACATAATAAAGTCAATATGACTGACTGAATATATTCAGAATGTACATATTCTGAAAAGCTGTTTGTCTTGAAGTCCCTAACCTTGAATGAATGTGCCTGTTTGAATCCTACACTCAGTGGAATATTATAATGTGCAATATGTAAACTATGAATCCATTGCATAGGGAATGTAGGCTACAAACCTGGAGGGTGTTATTAGGCCATATTTGATAAAAACACAGTCTTTAAATAAAACATATATTGTGCAACTAATTTTGATCTTGCTTCTCTGTTTTTAATCACAATGCCTATCCAGTCTGGAGGTGATCGTGAACTTCACCACATATGATCAGATCTGCTTCCTCCTCCTCCTGCATGAAGCCCCACCCCACAGTAAAACTATAAACCTTTACCCCACAGACAATAACGAGACATCATCTAACTCAATACTTGACTAAATTTATTTTAAAGACAATCTTAGAAGTGTAATAATTAACAGCCATCATCACATCTAAAACACAACCAACAGCAGCTCAAACATCAAAATGTCAGTTCAGAACTTGAACACTAGAAAGGTTTTCTCATATCACCACAAAACAACAAGATTTCTCAGTTTCTTCCCCAGACTTTACATAAATAAAGTGCCCCATTGCACAGAAATGGAACCCCAATAACATTTAGCCATCAAATGAACAGCAGAAAAGTTCATAAAACACAAACCACATAAAGAAATCTCACCACAGCAATTTCACGACAACATGTTAAAATGTTCCACTTAGTGCAGTACATATATACAGGCAGTGGAAGGGGCTCAAAATACAAAAAACCTGACGTAAACTTTGACAATCACATGTGATATAGTGAGATGTTTGTATCCCTGAGATTCCCCAGCAAGCACAGCAAGTTTAATTCCAGGTTGAGACATCCAAGCATCTAAAAAACTTTATGCACATTCTGACAAAATGACTCAACCTAAAGCACCAAACCAGGACACTGTTGAAGTGATTTCCTGTGAGTTGTAGTTTCCTGACATCCTGAGTTAGTGACATTTTGGAGAAACTATGCATTAATTAAACATAAAGCAATGAACTCCTTGTACCGTTTTTGTTGAAAAACAGATAATTGTCATATAATTAGAAAAGCTTCCTGCATTTGTAGTGTTGACTGCACCCTGACGTGGAAATGAACATATCAACACACGTGAGAACTATCAAATTCACATTAATAAGACATATCCAGTTCTTAAAGGAGAATGCCAAACAATTTAGGAATTCATGTTATTTCTGTACAATCCAATCCACCCTCCTCTAAAACAGACCGGACTTCAACACTTAAAACTGTGCTGTGACCTCTTTGACCAACAGGTTCATGTTTTAGCTGCCTTGTCAGATCACTTCCTCGACCATACAGAGCTCAACCATGATGAGTGAATTCCTCATTGAATGCTATTCCCCTTTACAACCGTGACATTGTCTTGACATGTGACTGGCAAACTCACACAAACAACATTCTCACACAATGACAGTGCAAATAAATACATCACTTCTTTTGATGACAAAAAAAACAACACATGACTGCAATTTTGACTGAATTTCAAACTCAACTACAAGAAATACAACTTGAATTTAAAGTTGAAATTGTCTTGTGGGGTGGAACAATTCAAAATCTGTTCAAGCCCTCAAACCCATGCTCTAATTATCCCTCTGGTTTAGGCTGCAAGCAACGTCTTCTTCTGCAACAGCATCTACAGCATCTTCACTGCACCACGATTACTTTAGATAGACACAGATAACAAAGCACACGGGTTGTGAGTCGAAAAAACACAAAAAACACATCCTTGTTAACTGTATAAACATGCAAATACGTATCACATCCTGACACTATGATGATTTGTTTTCAAGATTTTTCTTCTTTCATTTCTTTTAACCATTATTAACCATCGATTAGTCCTTAATGGTTCAACAAATCCAGTGATTCCAGAAACCTGTACTAACATGATTCTTACTGTCTGGTCTTGTATCACCCAGCACTGTGCCAGACAAAAAAGATCTGCCTCTCAAATCATCATCATCATCATCATCATCATTCAAAGGCAGGGACTGAAAACATCGAAATTGTCATTCCCACATTGATGAATGCAGAGACAATGACATGGAACTTTGCTGATGCTTCACCATACAATTTTTATCCCTCCATCAGGAGAGGAAGGTCATGACTTGTAGTGATGAAGTGGTGAAGTTATTCCCCCTTTAACACCTCTGTCCTGGTCTCCATCGCTGAGCCAGCAGCCAATCACATTGCTCGCTGCCGGAGAGTCCCTCCCTCATCATTTTTGCTGCCTGTTATGCCGCTGTTTCCTGGCAGCAAGGGAGTGAGCTCTGAAAAGAAATCATTTTGCATGTTACTTAATTTATTTTTTGGGGATTATTATTTGGAGAAGGGGTGGTTTTTACAGTTTGGCTTTAATGTGTGCAACGAAGCGAAAGCTAATTTTCCTAAAAAGTCAAACTATTGCTACTTTCGCACTAAAAAGACATGTTACCTTATATTGTGACTCTTTTGAAACTTACAAACAGAAAAAGAAAAAGGGAAACATTCCTGTTCGTATTCTGGGACTTGGCATGCATGCTCAGAAACAGGTTTGTTGGTATTTTTGAGGTAATTGTCACCTTCGCATTTTGCTGGCCTCCACTCCTCCACCTCGAACTCTCTGTTGCTCTCCACATTTACTTAAAACTATCCACAGTTCAACTCACACTAGTTTTTGAAGGAGGCACAGTTTAAAAGGTAATAAACTAAAGATTAAACGGAGCTTAGACCGTCACTCTGCGAGAGAGCATCGCTTGTGTTCAGCCTCATTCAAGTCTCATCAATTGCTTTATAGAATGAGTATAATAATACAACATAATATCATCAAGACACACTTATGCTAAACAACAGTCATGAATTTCTCAATTTCAAATGTGATTTTTAAACCATCATAGAATATTATAAAAGAAGACTACAGAATTTGGTCTTGCTATGTCTCTGTACTCACCTTTCATCTCAGTTTCCATCTTGCTGTCATTTGAGGCAGAGTTCGGACGGTTGCAGCTGGCAGAGTCAACTACATTAGTTTTTTCTGGATCTTGTTCCGATGCAGCACCGGTAGGTTTATTTCCATCCAAACTGTCCATCTTTACCAGACAGAGAGTCTGCAGCAGACCCATAGCGTCAAAGTTTTCTCCGGAGCATTCGCCACGTTTCCTCAGTAACTCCAACACCTGACATCCGAAAACAAACACCAAAATTGGACAAAGAAAAAAACCCATATATTCCTGTTTTAGTTGCTAAAATTAGTAATTGTATACTGGACTATTATTTATACTATCAATACTGTAGTATTATACTATACTACAAAACCAAGTGACATATTAGCAGAAAAATAATCTATTACCTGATCAGCAATGAGCTGTGTTTGAAATCTGTCCCTCAGTTTCCCATTCACTATTGTCTATATAGTAGATATTCAGTAGTTTACTCTATAGGGAGAAGTAAACTGAGATTGTGAACACTTCAATCAACATCAGGTTGTGTCATCACTGACAGATGTAGAGATGCACAACTGTTAACTCTCGTTATTTGAATTTGAATTTTTTTTAAATTTTGAGTTCACACTCAAATAAAATGGCAAACAGTAAATATAGTTGACTTAATAGTAAATGAAGAGTGATTTCAGACACAGCCATAGACACAATGCAAGCTAACACACCTTGATGTATTTGTAGGACTTTAGTTCACTGATGTTCTCGCCCAGGAAGAGCAGATACAGAGAGAGATCGTCCCATTGGCCACCAGGGGTGGGCAGGACACCCACGGTGGGCAGTGACTGGTAGGTTTCCAGGAAGTGGGCGTATCCGTGGCAGAAGAGGGGACGAAGGCTGGCGTAGATCACCACAGGAATCAGTGCAATGAACAGTACCAAGTTGACAAGGCTGGAAATAGAGCGAAACAAACAAACAGACTGCAGTTTGACATGTAGAAAGGGGGAATTTAACATTTCAGTATGAAGGTGTTATAGTACAACATGTCTACTGGAACTGGAAACAGGATTCATCACAGAGATGGACAAAAAAGAGAGATACCTCATTAATGCTATTCAGTACTACCTCAAAAAAGGAACTCAAAACTACACATTGTTATATTGTCCAAACAAAACTTGAGCTTTATACGGGCAGATCCACACATTAAATGCACCTCAGTCTCTTTGTATCATAACCATCATAAAAATAACAGTGTGCTACACAGACAAATACCTCAGCAAAGAGAAGACTCCCACTGCGATGAGCTTACACTGCACCTTCTCTGGGATTCCTGGGTCGGAGGCGAGCAGGCCAACACGCAGCGTGCAGCCGAACTCGTCCCTGACGGAGGCCAGGCGGAGGTAGTAGCCCAGGTAGACGCAGGCACACGTCAGGGTGACAAGAGTCAGGCCGCGACACAGCAGGTAGTAAAACAGCAGCACCCGCGAGCAACGCTTGGTCATCAGAAACTTCTCCACCAGAGGGTAATTGAAACAGTCCTCAGTAAGGTCACTGGACGAGGGGTTAAGAGAATACAGAGAATACAAGAGAGAGAAAGAACAGTGAAGAACGATGATGAAGTGGTTTCATTGATTCACTTGATAACTATGGCAACATCAAAGAGATCACCTGTTATTTATCAATGCTAATGACACTATGTGATGTGTGAACCCAACCTCAGCCTAAACCCAACCAATTTTCTCTGCAAATCTGAGCTGATGGTGTCCTACTCTACCTGTCTTGGGTGAGCAGTCCTGAGGCGGCCATGCGTTTGGCCAGAGTCACAGCACGGTTATAACACCGGTCCAACTCCTCCATGATGAAGCTGAGGTCTGACTGCAGGAGGGGCGCCGCAGAAAACCTCCAGAACAACGCTGGAGTGTACATCAGCACTGCCACGAGCAGCAGAATGTAGGGAAAGAACTAGCGAGGAGAGACAGGATAGGGCTCAGCAGGACCTTTGTTGGTTGGATGACTCTTTAAAACACTGTTCACTCCAGCGGTAGATGTATCTAAACATGTCTTTTTGTTTCAGCCAATCAACCAATGTCTAACAATTACACATGAGAATAGTGAAACCCTGTGTGTGTGTGTGTGTGTGTGTGTGTGTGTGTGTGTACCTTGTGCAGCCACAGAGGTAGATTGTGTGTATGGACAGCTGCCCAGCAGTACGAGTCCACATACGCAGCCTGCCTCCAGGAGAAGTTAGTAGGAGCAAAACAGCTGATCTGAGTTCCTGCAGGAACCAGAGAGACAGAGTGACACGTCAGACTCACAAAAACACGAGAGTCAGAGTAAGTGACAGGAACAACAGTGAAACGTTTGAACGGATATGGCAAGTCTACTTATACAGCACTATAAAGCACTGTAAAGGAAATTCATGTGCGTTACATTGAAAGACAAAATATAAAAAATAGAGGCATAAGCATGAGGAACATAGGAAAAATAAATCTAGGAATATAAGCATGAGTAAAATGAAGAAACTGAATCATTGAAATTGATTCATATTATTGTAACAAACTCTTGAACCCATGATGGCAGGATGATTACTATTGTTAGGTCAGGTTTTTCAAAATAAATGCAGCTTTACTTCACCTCCTTTCTGGAATAACCCCCTTGTCTACACCTGAACTAGAACAGGTCTGGTCTTGGAAAAGACTTTGTGGTCTTGACTCCAGCCCTCGCTCCATGTCCCCACTCACCAACTGAAACCTCTTGAGCGAAGGCCAGAGAGATGAGGAGGAGGGGCAGGCCCACTGCCACACAGGTCACCATCTTGTCCACGGCCAGCTCGGTTCGCACGCTGCGGTATCGAGCCTGGTTCGGCTCCTTCAGCAGAAAGTCGCTGAACACGTACTCTGTGGCTACGTGGGCGATGGCCATCTCGCCGCTCTTCTGTTACCTGCAGCAAGAATACAAAAATCAAGAAACATGCCTGGTTTCAGATATGTAGGTTAATTCTCTGCGTAGAACATTGACGTGTTCCTCCACAGTCTCCGAAGGTCCTTTTGCCTTTTTGGCAGGCAAATCTTTATTTGTAGACTGCAAAGCAAAGTGTCGGGTAACACTATGTGGCTGCTTGCCAAAGAGGCCGGTCAAGTAGTCGACAGTCACAGACAATGTTGACCAGTCTGGAAGATGGTTGCTTCCCCAACTTGCTTCCTACTGCACCTCTAACACACTTCATCCTAAATTAATAAGTTCATGCTAAATTAATAAGGCATGACTGTAATTTGTATGATGTTAAGAAACCTTGTGAAAATAAGTGATTAAGTGTCATATGTCTATAAATACATCTTCATCAGCAGGTTATAATATAAATTCCACAATGGGAAATCTTTTTGTAATTGGTTGCATCTGTCCTTCTTTTGTTCACCAATAACATTTCCTTATGTGCCTTTTCTCTTACATATTGTCTTTCTAGGATCACGTGTATATTGTCAAAACAGTTTGGACTTATATCTTTCTTACAGTTTCCCATTTAGAATCAATGTATTATTGTTATCAATCAAAAACTGCTGAAACACAGGCTGTTCAGACACTTGACTGGTGGTGGAACTTCTCACCAGACATGTTTGCATTGATATAAATATTTATGATGCATATTTCTTGAAAATCTAAAAATATAACCTCATTTGATTCATAGCTTCTTACTTCAGCAGTGTTGCTCTAAAACTGCAATAGTCAGCTGTTCTTCAATGTTTTTCTAATGTAACCTCAGCTCTGAATTGTGATTAACAGACTTGACCTGATTTAAACTGACTTAGTGTTTTTTTTCCTGACAGACTGATGGTTATTTGATGGTCATCCCCACTTCAGTGCATCTCTGGCAGGTTTGCTTCCAGGATTTTCTGGTGGTTGGAAACTTATGAAACATGTTTATAAAATCAAGGCTGAAAACAACTCGTGACTTTCTTCCACAACATCACCAGGTTCCTTTGTTCAGCTGCAGCTGCAGTTTTACAGTGTCCACAAGTAGTTTTAGTCAATACTGTCTCATTTATTGTATTTAGTTTATTTTTTTCAGCAGAAAATGCATCAGATTTGGAAACTTGCTTAACTTTGTGTGTGTTATTTTGCTAATGTTAGCCATGAGCTGTGACTAATCAGAAAACCAATGTCTCCGGAGAAGAAGCATAAATAAACTTTACCAACACCTTTTACTAACGTTGACTTCACTCAAAAGTTTTTCAGTGAGTTAACACAAACCGGTTGATTTCAGAGATAAGAAGAAACTACAGCTAATTAATAACTAATGACGGCAGCTCATTATAATTCGTTGCAAAGCGGAATGATGAACTTGAACTTACCAACAAACTCCCGCTAAGTTTAATCTGTTATAAAAGTGTCATGGCTGCAGAAACCTGAGGCTGTTTTCCAGAACTGGATCTAGATGGTGAAGCCGTCCAGACATTCAACAGATGAAACAGTAAAGTTTCGAGTCTTCTTCCTGTAAGACACGAAACTCCTTCCGCCCTTCTTTAAAAACAGATGCCTTCAGGTGCAGATCCACAGCTCTGATTTTCCAGCTGCCATGGTGCCTTCAAAGAAAGCTCGTGAGTTTGGGCTTTCGGAGGTCGAGAGAATTCAAGTGCACAATATTGATGCATTTAATACATACAAAATACAAAAATAGAAAATCAGGGAATCACTATTTTGGAAAAATTAACAAAACAACATCAGTTTATTATCAGCTGTAAAAAAAAAAAAAGCAGGGCTCTTAAGACTAAAACACATTAATAATAAGCACATTAATTTGTTCTCAATTTCCAGGGTCTAAAATACAACCACACAAAAGTTTCAAGGACTTATTTTATTTTGTCATTATACAATACAGAATAACACAATAAAATCTAGTTTTAGTCACCACAATGCTAAACACACAGAAAATGGAGACACAGATATTAAAATATTTAAATTAGAATAGAATGTAAACAATAAAAAAAGGCAATAAAATAGAATTAACTACATAAAAATAGCATTAAATAGAGAAGTTAACATTGCCACAAAATAAAGACACAAAGAAATGTGTGGCTGCAAACCATCGAACAAAAAGTGCAACCCCAAACAATTATTTTTACTATTATTACTAAATTATTATCAGGGCTCAGATATGGGTATATATATATAAATATAAGAAATATTACTTGACTGACAGGTATATCAGCCAATCACACCAGCTGTGTTACTTACTCCATGTTCCCTAACATTTCACATTTCCAAAGTTTGATGGTTTTGCTCTTGTATCTAAAAAGAAAGTGGTGGTAAGCAGTAAACTCAAATAGCATAAAAGCCCAAATGTCTGTTTTTCTACAGTCTATGTTTCACACTGTGTTAGTTAGAGGATCAGTTCACCCATGGGACAGAACCGAACAGGCCTTCTGATAACTCCTGTGATGTGATGGTTGAGTTTAGTCATGAGTTTCAACCACAGCAGGACAATGTTCTGATTAAACTGTTACAACTGTACTGTGGCTTTGGTTGGCATCATTAATGTGATGGAATTTATCAGCACGATTTATTCATTAGTGTCTGCTCCACATGACGCTGCAACACATTCATTCAATTTTCAAATGCTAAAAATCAGAAGAAACTCACCTTTAGACTACATCAGAAAAAAATCAACAACTTCACGTAATTGTAATTGCAATGTAATTCTACTTAGATGTATTTTCTATGAAATCAAAATCATGATGTAAAAATATTGACTGTCAACTCTACTTGAACTGATTTTATATTAAACAGCTGGCCTGAGAAATTTACTCCAGAAAATGTTTATTTCCTCTTCTTTATTTCTTTCCAACAGTCCCTAAAGGCAGCATGCAGTGATTCTGATAGTTTAAAAGAAGCTGATCGATACTTCATGTATCGATAAGTCTGATGTATCTACGTAAATACAAATAATGAGGAATAAAATGGCAGTTTGGATCTATCATTCAAGCCTACGTGAGGTTTTTAATTGCTGTGGAAGACTGATTATTCGATACTTAGCTTCTTCTGGAGACATTTGAGGGATAAAAACCATTTTGAAATGTTTTTGATGTTGGTGTGTCGCGTTGAATTCTGGGCATTTCTCGCTCTGCCCTCCCTGGTCCTCCCAACTTCTCACTGCTGCGTCAAGTTGACGTAAATTATGCACAACGACACAGGAAAGGGAAGGGTGGTATATCTAAAATAAAAGCGTGAAATGTGTATCATAGGGAAAGAAAGAAATAAAAATATAAACAGCACACCTGTTAAACGTAATAAAATGGGATTTGAGATAGTTCACGGAAATAAGAGTGGTCATCTTCATCCTTTGTTTTTGATTCTTTGTTTGACGAACTCAGAACGCACGTCCGGAGCTATTTTATTTTGAAAACGTCACTCGGAAGCGGAAGGCTCTCGTACCGTCTAACTTGACACCGGTAGATGCTTTTCTCCCTCCATTCATTTCATTCGCACACAGTCGCATCCGAGCAGCGAGCCCTCCCCTCCTGTTTCTCTCCGCCTGGAAAGATGGCTGCTCCGGTGGTGGTGAGAAGCTCCGGCCCGGCGCTCTGCCCGAGCTTCGCGGAGGTCTGTTCGTTCCTGGAGCGCTACGGAGCGGCGCTGGATCTGCCCGAGATGACTTTCCCGCAGATGGAGCGCTATCTGCGGGACACGACGACAGGTGAGGGTCGGTGGTCGCGGCGGTGGTGGTGGGGCGAAGAAGTGGTGGAAACCTGCGACACTTGAAACCGAAGGAGAAGGGGGTCCACCACAACCACCATCACCATCATCATCATCGTGATGATGAGGAGGATGACGAAGGCTGTGGAGTGTGTGGCCCCGCAGAGCTACGTTCAGAGTTTAGTCAGCGGGCTGCTTCGCTTTCTCACCGGCTGTTGTCGCTCACTGAGTCCGTTTTTCTCCGAAGGTTTTTTTTTTTTTGTCCAAGTTTCTGAGGAGACATTTGGACAGAGAGGGACCCGTAGAGCGCTAACACGAAGCTAGCCTCACTCCGGATCCCACACACTTTGGGCTGTGTTGTGTGTTTGTGCTAAAGTTAGAGGGGACGGACACAGGCGGGGGTCCAGGGTTTGGAAAGCCACCCTGGGGGGGTTTATGAGGAGAGAAGTGACAGGTCGTCGATAATGTTGTCATCGATCTGTTAACGCTGAACTTGGTGGGAGCCATGATGCAGCAGCCCAGTGACCACACACAGCCAACCAGTTAGCTCCACAGCGTTGTCAGGTGTAATTTTTCACCGGCCTTGCCTCACAGGCAGCCGGGCTGGACCGACACCGACGTCCCCTGTGTTCATGTTTAATCTTGTGCTCACGGCAGGAATATTTCCCCCCTCGACCTGCGCTTCAGTCGGCTGTCAAACGGAGCCACTGATGTTAGCTAAAAACACTGGATGTTGTTTTTTGCCATTGGCAGAGTGGCTGTCAAATCTGCACAGGCGCAGTAGGGACTCTAGCTTCTAGCTAACGAGTTAGCATCGAGGATTCCGGCAACTTTTAGTCAAAAACAAAACAAAGAAATACAGTTAATTTAGTGTCATTTTTTAGAAGGAGATGTTTGAAACTCGAAGCTGTCGTGTTTTCTTTGTAAAGCACGTCTTGCTTGTTAGCTCAGCTAGTTTTTATTACCTTCAGTTCTGGTGCTCAGATTCTGTACAGTAACGGTATATAGAGCAAAGTTAGACATCATGTTATGCTGCAGTTAGCTCCAATATTTATCTGACATTTCAGAGTCAGGCATGATTAAATGCGTTTTCACAGTCTGTGTTAATGTGAAAACTTCAGTTTATTGTGTCAGCAGAGAAAACTGGAATTTCCTGTAAATTCACGGGCTCCTGACAGCATCACATCAGACCATATATTAGAGCCTGTTTTGTTCCAAGGTTGTATTTTTAGTTTTTGGGTAGTTACAAAAGCCTCTGGGATTTTTTTTTTTGTTTTGAAGGCAGAACAGACAGTAACAACAGTATCATGACAGCAGTAATCAGATGTAATCCTGACACAATTATTTCTTATATCCTGGATGAAACTAAAATACATAATATATAATAGAGAGAAGAAATAATAAAGGTAAACAAAAGGTAGGGATTACAATAAGGAAAGGGGAAGTGTGGTTTGATGCAATCTGAAATGACTCTAGTCACCAGGTAAAACTTACAATTGCCTATTCAAATACACATTTTGATGTGTATGAGATGAGAGATGATGTTCATGTCAGTATCTGTGAGAAACACCCTCAAAGTGGACTTTTTAGAGGCATCTAATCTTATTAATATAGAGTGGTGTAAAGTTTTGCAGTGAAATAGATTTTGGAATTGTTCAGAGAGTAATAGAACATTAGCTTGTTTTAGGTTTGGTCAGCTTTATCTATCTTTCCATCTACCCAGGAAGTTGTTGGCAACCAATTTTGAGAACCACAGACATAGTAAACATCTATTTACCCAGCACCGAGTGAGCAACATAAACTATTCATAAACTATCACTGGTTGTCTTTATAATACTTTCAGCACAGGAATATTTTTATAAGCAACAATGTTAGTGCAGACAACACATTGCATATTATAAGCAGGACACTGAGCAACAGATAAAAACATTGACAATGTGCCTTGTTTTTATTGCTTGCTTCATTTAAGTTGCACTGATAAAGTGGCTCATAAGATGCCAAAGATTGCAGTGTATATATTTTACATTCATAGCTGGAATCATAAATGTAATTTTCCTTTTTATTCATTCTTGAGTGGTTGGCTATTTTCCAACAGCTACTGGAAGAAATGTGAAATAAAAATACAAGCAAGTGTCAAGTTGTCTGTAGTTCCACACTTGTTTTCATTGTAAAAGGGGCATTTAACCAGCGCTTCGGTTTTGTTAAAGAATTCATGATTATGTTGAATCTTCAGTTCACTGAACTCTATTGTCATGAAGTTGGTTATTTAAAAAAAAATCTCACCAAAGAACAATCTAAAACTGTGCAATCTAACACACACAATAATTAAAATGTTGACCAAACATGAGTGCAAATCCTATTCCTGTTTTGTGATATGATTGATCTTCAAAAGGGAAATGTTAGCCCCTTTAGCCTCCTAAACAGGGAGGTAGGAGATCAGTGATGGGGAAAACAGCCCTGCAGCCGGCTTTTAAGTTGTGCACTTCAGCAGGATGAATGTTTGTTGACACTGGGTTTGTAGTGATTTATGGAAAGTTAAAATGAACAATGTAATGTTTTTAATCATCCTGTGTGTTTTCCAGTTCCCAAACCCCTTGTGGAGCTCCACGTCAAGCTGCTCAGAAAACTGGGGAGGACTGTGTCTACTGACCGCTGGGAAAAATACCTGGCTAAGGTGAGAGCTCTATGTATGTCTGTGTTTGTGATGTGTTTCACTGCGGACTCCATTCAGACTGACTGCACTTGACATGCATAAACATGACTTACTGAAGAGGTTCAGTCATCACTAAGTTCAGCTTTCTGTGGATGGAGTGCTCACTTGCTGCTTCTTAAGAGACACTTCTCAGGTTTGCTCTCACCTGTGACCACACCCCAAAACTACAATTATTTAAAGTGTTATGTAGTGGGAATGGGATGTAGCTACAGCCCCTGTTTGTCATTTGCTGTAGGACAAAACAAAGGTGTATTTGTACAGAAAAGTCTGACCTTTAAGTGGAATGACATCTGAGAACTTCCCACTAACTGTAGATCCTTACTTCTATTGCGGTCTACTGATGGAGAAATGTTGAAAGAGGAGACATATTAAAGAAGCTTTAACCACACATGTCAGTGTTGGGACAGAGAACTTGTGCAAGCAGGCTCGATGCAGTGACTATATCTAATCATTGTTTCCCGTAGGTTTGCCAGGAGTTGAACAGTACCTGGGCATGGGAGCTGGAACAGAAGGGCTACCAGGAAATGTCCATGGAGTGCAAGTCAAGTATCCTCAAAGTATGACATGCCCTGTATTTACTTTATGTAATTAGTGCATCCAAAGTCTGAATCATCTGCAGTCAATGCAACAACCACATTAACCTTCTCTTTGTTTTTCCTCCTCAACTCCCTCCTCCTCTTTCCACACATTTATTTTGATTACCCTGCAGTATCTCTGCGAGTGTCAGTTCGATGACAACCTTAAGTTCAAGATGGCGATTAATGAGGAGGAGCCGGAGAAGATGCGTCTGCAGCCTATCGGCCGGGACCGGCAGGGCCTGATGTATTGGCTTCAGCTGGACCAGGAGCAGAACATCCGACTGTACACAGAGGAGCAAGACGACCAGGACGGATCCACCTGGAAGTGCATCGTCAGGTAGTACGATTCTACAATTTCATTTAGCAGACGCTTTTATCCAAAGCGACGTACATTCACATACTGATGGAACAGCCATCAGGAGCAATTTGGGGGTTCAGTATCTTGCCCAAGGACACTTCGACACATAGACTGCAGGGGCCAGGGATCAAACCTACAGCCGCCCCTGTAATCGTAGTACTGTAAACTTAATCTGGTGGATATATATATATATATATATATGTGTGTGTGTGTGTGTGTGTGTGTCTCAGACTCTATTGTTTTTGTTTCCTCTGTTGGTAAAAATGATTTTTTTTTTTTTAACAATCTGCCTGCACCGTATTTTCACAGTCACATAATTCTCCTGAAAGATGAATTGTTTGTTCCTGCTGGATAATAAGCTGCAGTGTCATGTCAGTTTACCACTTTCTGCTTGAAATCTATTCAAATCCAGCTCTCCTGTGTTTTATATCTTGTCTTCTCAGGACGCGTAACGACCTGGCTGAGGCTCTGGAGCTGCTGAAGGCCCAGGTTGATCCAAACCTGAATCAGGACCGGGACCAGAACCAGGCTGGACTCAGGAGCACCAGCCCCACAGAGAAAGACAGAGGTGTGTTTGGGAATGATAAGATGTTGCTTTGGATTGTAGGTTTCATGTTATGGATGGCAACATCATCTTATTATTGCATATTAGTATTAGATTCAAATTAATTTCCAAAGAGAAAAAAATAATACAAATAATCTAATAATCTGTTAGATTAAACAATTGAAATGTCCAATATCACACATCATTTTCTTGCTGTAGATCTACATTGTGCCAGTAGTCACCATACAGTAGTAATGATAACCTCAAATGCCCAAGAGGCCAGGATTGTTTGTGAAGGACTAAGTGCGTGTCTGTGTGTGTGTTAAGGTGAGTTAGGGGGTGAAGCCATTGGAAGCTCCAAACCCGAACCCTCCAAGACCACAGAGGAACACACTGATAGTAAGAAGGTTGACCCTGTAAATGAAGAGAAACCCCTAAGACAAGGTAACTAAATAAAGTCTAAATAAAATCTGATAGATGACAGAATGCGATGTTGAGCTGAATGGCACCAACAAATGACAATGACTGACCATTGACGGGAAACAAGGGGAGAGCGACAGTGAGGATGTAATGCAACAAAGGTGTTTAGCCAGACTCAAACTACAGATGTTGTGCTGACATGATCAGCATCTTAAATGTATAATGCTTTTGTCTTTTCTGTTTTGCAGAGGTAAAGCAGGAGCAGCCGCAGCCTATCAAGCAGGAAAACACTGAGGCTGAAGTGAAGGAAGAGAAGATGGATCACAAACAGCCTGTCTTTGATAACCGTGTGAGCACGATCACCACCATCGTCAAAGCGGAATCCAGGGATGCTGACGCCCCCAAAAACGCTGTGTCTGTCGTCATGGCGCCAGGTACGGCTGTGACGAAACCGGAAATGAACAAGGAAGAGGAAGCGGAGCGGGCCGTCGTCAGGAGCAGCCAGCAGGCCAAGATACCACTGAAGAAGAGGGAGCTTAAGCTTGCTGAGAGCTACCATAGCAACCACCTTAACAACACTAACAGCAGTAGTATTATTGTTTGTAACCCTTCAGTGATCCAGACCAAGGAAAGTCATGGAAGAGAGGGGAAGGTACCGAACCCATTACTGCCCCCTGGTGGTCAAGCTGCCTCCCAACAGCAGCAACAGCTGGTGGTCACTGCTTCAAGGCAAGAACTGACCAACGGGAGAACTTCTCTCCTCCTGCCGCACAAAGAGGGGCAAAATGGAGTCATAGGGGTCATAGGTCAGGTCAGTGTTGTAGGTCATGTAGGGGTCATCCGCAGCCCATCTGAGCGTCACAGAGCCCCGGGTGCTGAGCAGCAGGAACAAAATGGGCCAAATGTAGACCACAAGGGCTCCAGAGCTGTAGAGGAAGAAAGGGAGGTGACCCGGCAGTCAGTGCTGGTAAGGAAGGGACCTGTTGAAGGGGAGGCGGCGGCTGCTCTTCCTCCTCCTGCAGTGATGGAGGCCCAAACTGCCAGACAACTACCAGTGCCACCCTTAAAATCTGATCAGCTCCCTGACGTTGCTGAGAGAAAAGTGGATTCTGTTAGTGTTTCCTCGCTCTCTCAGTCCACAGAGCCCAAAAGACAGACAGCAGAAGACCAGAGTAAAATAACAGCAGAGGAGCAGTTAGACAGGGGGGTGAAAACCGGCCACAGCAGTCATCAACAGAAATCTGACAACCTGGACGAGAGGGAGGAGAGAAGAAGAGAGGTGTCTGGACGCACTGTGGCAGAAGAAGGACGTAACGATGACAATGAAAAGAATAAAAGCACTTTAGGAAAGTTGGAGGCAGAATCCACTGCCATTCCACCTCTAAAAGTTGACCAGCAGGTTATAAAGGACCAGCAGGGAGATGGGCTCAATGGTGGGTTGGCAGCCCCATTTAGGGTGAAGGACACTGGGCTTGGATCAGAGGAGAGGCAGGGTCCCCTCGAGGAAGCTTCCTCTGAGCTCCAGAAAGAAGGAATCAGGTTGAAGATCAAGATTCCTCCCCACCGGAGAAACAAGTTAAGGGGAAAAGGGGGAAAGGAGGAGGAGAAAGAGAGGGAGCAGGAGGTGCAAGAGGAAGGGAGGCCACTGAGGAGATCTGCAAGGATTTGCAGGTGTGTGCTGGAAAATGTATGAAACTGGTGGATTAGAGAATAAACTTTGAATTTGTCTTTTTGTCAGTTTGTCCATTGTAATCTCAGGTACAGCTGGTTTGATTTTGACAATAAATTCAGTCCCATCTACACCTTTTTTCTTGAAGATCATCTGCTTTGCCAACCTGCAGGCCGAGCTCGAAGGTGGCTGAGAGCCAGAGAAAGAAACCACAAAGAAAACAGGCGCTGCCTAACAGAACAAGGGAAGAGGAGGAGGAGGAGGAGGAGGAAGATGACGAAGATGACGAGGAGCAGGACTCACCTACAAAGAAAGACAGAAAAACAGAACCTGTTGGACAAATGAGGAAACAAAGGGTAACGAGTTTGTGTGTCCTGTGAGAATAAACTCTTATTTTTCTGTTCTATTTTTTG
Source organism: Holacanthus passer (assembly GCA_025331565.1). Taxonomy (NCBI): domain Eukaryota; kingdom Metazoa; phylum Chordata; class Actinopteri; family Pomacanthidae; genus Holacanthus; species Holacanthus passer. The sequence continues at coordinate 5,157,133 of JAFREQ010000017.1, forward strand.
TCTGCTTGACTGTTTCTCTTTTTCTATTGCATTTTAAGGGTAAAAGGAGGCATCGACGGCCTCGATGGTCCAACATTCGCTCAAAGAGACGCAAACTGAATGAGGGGGGGGAGGCGGAGGACAGAGGCAGGAAACAAGGAGAGAAGGAGAGCGAAGGAGGCAGCGACTCAGAAGAATCATGTAAATCAGAGGAGATTCCCAGTGAAGACGCCTGCAGTCAGTGTGGCCTGCCCAACCACCCCGAGCTGGTGAGAGAGGAACATGTGTGGTTGTGTGAGAGACTGTCCAAAAGTATTCTTCATGATTTGGGCAAGGCCCCGTGGTTTGAATAAAGGGAAACTTTATTGCTACAGCCTATAATGATTTTTAATACTAAGTGTATTTCCAGCATTGAGGCAACAGTATGATAAAATCCATCCCCTGAAATGAAAACACAAAACCAGGTACATAAAGAAAAGGTTTTCCCAGTTTGATGTGGAACAACTGAACCAGCTTGCGCAGAGTCCCGGTCTCAGCCCCGTCCGACACCTTTGGAATGAACTGGAACACCACTGTGAGCCAGACCTGATCACCAACATCAGTGCTGGACCTCACTAACCTTTTGGTTTGACGTGTGTCGATGTGCTTTGTTTGCGCTGTGGAGTACTACTCATCAGTCAGCAAGATGATAAATGATAAATGACTTAATTAGTCAATTATCAAAACGATCATCTCTTTATCTCTGTCTATCATTGAATTGATTAATCAAACTTTGGCTTACTTCCAATGCCGGTCGGCATTCATACTGAAGTTTATATCAGTTATTTCACTGTACACTTGCTTATGTGTGTGTGTGTCCTCAGATCCTGCTGTGTGACTCCTGTGACAGTGGATACCACACTGCCTGTCTGCGGCCACCGCTCATGTTGATTCCGGATGGAGAGTGGTTCTGTCCGCCCTGCCAACATGTAAGCTGTATGTGTGTGACAGAGAGGAGGACTGAAACGTAGGCACGCATACATTCCAAAATAGAACAGTCTAAAAGTGACAAAATTAGACATAAATCAGGGACTATTAACTTTTAATAATCAAAAGGGTTACAATTCTGACCAGGTGTTTCACTTTTCAGTGGGACTAATATAGTGATGAAGTTCAATACTCAGCACTAATAAACAAGACGTTTTAAAACATTTGCCAGTGACAGGTTTGTGGTGGTTTGGTTTCCCCCCTTCAGAAGCTGCTGTGCGAGAAACTGGAGGAGCAGCTGCAGAATCTGGACAGTGCACTGAAGAAAAAAGAGCGAGCAGAGAGGAGGTAAAGATACACACACACACACACACACAGGCTGTGATTGACTCTAAAAAAACCTTTCAAATTGAAATGATGGATTTTGAGGCTCCTCTCTCGCTGTCTCTGCAGGAGGGAGCGGCTGGTGTACGTGGGAATCAGTGTGGAGAACATCATTCCTGTGAGTCATTCCTGCAAGACTGCAAGAGTGTGACCTCTTCAAGTTTGAATTTTTTTTATTGTAACACATCAGTGTTAGCTTCATAACATGTCTGTTTAACCACATGTCTTGCTGTGATTGGATTTGCACTGTGAGTGTGGAAGTTTTATTTTAAAAATGCTACAGTTTACATTGAGCAATTCAAATCTGTCTTAGGAGGGAGATGAGGAAGAAGAGGAGAAGTCTGCCAAGAAGAAAGATTCCAAAAAGAGCAAAAATCTGGGGAGAAGATCAACCAGAACCAGGAAGCACATCAGCTACAGGTGGGTGTGGCCTGGTGGGGGTTAAAGGTGCGGTGCTGTGTGGGGTTTTCTTGTAAACAAAGTCATGCAAGTCAACACACTGTGTGTTCAAATGATGTGAGTGAGATGTGTCATATCTAACAGGAAATTACAATTTTGCCAAAATATGAGGAGGTGAAATCCCAGACAGCAGCTGTCAACATCTGTATTGTATGTGTGTGTTGCAGGTTTGATGATTTTGATGATGCCATTGATGAGGCTATTGAGGAGGACATCGGAGAGCTCTGTGGCGGTGAGTGGACAATGTGACGGTTACAGAAAATGAACTGCAGCGTTAGAAATGATACATAAAACAAATGTTATTTGTTTCTTCCCTTCGACGACAACAGTTGAACATGTGAACCTACGTTTGTTGTGTTTACATTACACTATATATTGAGCTAGAACATAAAAAAAGAATGAGAAGAGATCCCCTCCATGATACCATGATGATACCAGGACCATGAAACTGACACAGCTAACTGGAATGCTGCTATTTCTCATGTTATTAGATTACGCGTTCTGTCATGTCAGAGTGTGCTGGGAGTTAAACAGCCTAACCTAGTAAAAAAAAAGTCTGATAAAATAAGTGCCGTATCATGTAGGTAGAGCCGGGGGTTGGTTTGGTGGGTCAGTGTCGTCATACAGTTGGGTAGCTGCACCAGACAGAGCAGTTCATGTAGAGGAGTTCATTACATGTACGAACAAAACTGAATCACTCTCGTCACTGACTGAATCAGTAGCTTTCAGCCGCGGAGCTCCACTCACTGGTGACTGAGGGCGCTGTTGTCAGCTCAGCTGTCAGACTCAGTGTGTTACTTCCTTGATAAAGCCACAGAACTAATCCTAATCTGACAGCTCTGTAGTAAATAATAGGCTGCTGTGTTATTAACCTTATGTGCAGTGTTGTAAAGGCGATTTTTGTAAACCTGAACGTGTCTGCACAAAGTCATGATGCATCATATTGATAAAATTTCCACCTCGTGAAGGTGACTGAGAAGCCTAACTTTAACGTAACTCTAACTTGGACTGTTCTGATGTCGGAGCAGGACAAGGCAAAGACATCACAGCTATTCTATCAGAGGACGGGAAAGAGAGCCAGCGGCCAATCAGAAGCCAGACTCAGTCTGCCAGAAACAGGAAGAAACGGAGACTGAACGACCTGGAGAGTGACAGCACGGCTGCAGAGAGCGAAGACGAGTTCATGCTCAGCAACAGGTAACATGGACAGACACACACACACACACACACACACACACACACACAAACAGACTTTCCCTTCTTTGAAGCCAAAGTTATCTTTCCTCCTCATTTGTACTCTTCCTTTCTTTTTCCTTCTGTGTTTCTGGTTCTGTGTCCTTGTTCTCTCTTCACAAAATTATTTTCTTCCATTTGTCTCATTTTTTTAATCCTCTTTCCCCTCAAAGCTCAGAGGATGAGGAGTTTGGTGCATCAGGGGCAGATGATGATGAGGAGGAAGATGAAGATGCAGGCAGTGACGTGGGCAGCTTGGACAGTGGGACCCGCCCCAGACGGGCGCTGAGAGGGATACCTAAACACCGAGCCAGCAGGACCCAACACAGGGGCAGGAAACGGCTGAGACGGCGGCGGAGACGCTCCTCTGAGGAAGAGGAGGAAGACAGTGATGAAGAAATGGGTGAGTCTCACTGCAAGAGCAAATTTTTGCATTACAGTTGCAGAGTTGATTGGTTGTAATCAAATTTAATTTTGAAGTAAAAACTATGACAGTGTTGAGACATTTTAATGTGTTTCATGAAGGACCTGCTGTTGTTACAGCTGATGTAAAATGTAACAGATGTTTCAAAGGAAATATTTTCATCAGGATTTAAAGCCCCTGAAACTGCAGTGGGCATAAAAACAAAGTAATGAGTAATTCTGTTGCTGTTCTTTGTTTATTTGACTGTAAATTGAAGATCTATTGGGTTCTGACTTATGGTCTAACAAAACAAGACATCTGAGCAGGTCGCGTCATGTCACAGGGCTGATGGGCATTTTTCAATATCTGAAACCAAAATATTTTGTCATTATTGGTTGATAAATGACAAACTGTCTCTGTGTCGTCTCCAGACTCGGATCAGTTCAGTGACATGACTGACAGCGACACTGACAAAAAAAGGCGGGGTCTGAGGCGGGGCCAGCGGCAGCAGGTCAACTACCGCGAGACATCGGAGTCATCGGACAACTCCCGGGCCTCCACCAACAGGGAGAAGGTGAAAGCACGCGGTCGACCGCGCAAGGAGCATCTCTCGAGCGACTACAGCGACGGTCAGTCACCTCTGGCATCTGCAGCTGCATTTCACCTTTCATTCATTCAGGTCAAGAGATGCAATCGAGAGCAGAGCAAGCTGAAACCACAAGCTGTTGTCTTTTAGGTTTTATGGAACCGAGTTCCACTTACTGTCATTTTCTGTCAGTTTTTTTCTATAACCAAAAATCACAATTTGCCTCAAAGGGCATTACAATCTGTACAGACACCTTCTAACCTTAGACCCTCAGTTCAAATAATACATCAAATGCTGACATGCTGACATGAGCGAACCATGTGGTTTATTCTGACAGAAACCTGGGATGTTTCATTTTTACAACTGAAAATAGCTTTTTACCAAACTGTCTAACCACACGTGTGTACAACAAGACTGGGTTTCAGTTCAAGTGCTATTTGAGTGATACAGTTTCCACAATCTTAAAATTGACCAGGTTTAAGACTCTAGCAATGAGTACATTGGTAAATAGTGGGAATGGGATCTGACTGACTGACTTTGCTCAGAGGGTGAGTTTATTCAGAGCATCTCAGCAGGACTGAAGGGAGGGAAGAGTGTGTGTGTCATTCACTGTGCATCCAACAAATCCTTCCCCCTTCTTTTTCTTTTAGTGTCGCCTTCTTCCAGAGACTCTGATGAGGAGGATGATTATGAAGATGAAGAGGAAGATGAGCAGAGACGGAGAGTGAACAGGAGGAGAAGAGAGGAGGAAGACTTCCGGAGAAACAGGACACGAGAAAAGCGGAGATATGAAGACGAGGAGGACGGAGAGAGGGGCAGGCGGCTGAAAAGGAAACTGTTAGAGAAGGAGAAGGACAAAGACAAGCGGAGGAGATTAAGGAGGACAGACAGAGAAGAGGAGGACCTGGAGAAGATGGGGAGGGGGAAGAGGAGAGAGATACTGTCACAGCAGCGGCGCAAACGACTTGCTCAGATGCTGAAGAAACGGCGGCCTTCGACGGACGAGGAGGACGACGAGGACGAGGACGAGTCAGAGGAATCGGAGTCCTCGTCGGAAGAGGATCGTCCGGTCCGCAAGAGACTCAACCGCATCGACTCTGACGACGATGAAGAGGAAGACGAGGAGGAAGAGGAGGGAAGACAGAAGGCGATCACCAAAAAATCTTCAGCGGTGGACAGGAGGGCCGACAACAAAAACGACAGCGACGCTCAGGAAAAGGGGAGGGGCCGTAGCCTGTCTCCATCACACGGACATCGGACCTACAGAGGCCCGGCCAAGCCCGGGGCTGGAAGTCCCACTGTGCCCAGGGACAGTGCAGGATCAGGCCAGCAGGGCAGGCACAACGGCCCCTTACAAGCAGAGGAGGAGGAAGATGAGGAGGAGGAGGGCCAGACAGACTCATTAAACTCTGTCCAGAACAGTCCGCAGTCGTGATGGCTGTGTTTGTGTGAGTAACGCTCGCTTCTTTGTTTCAGTTTTTTCTTTTAACTGTCAGGCCTTTTCATCCACAAACCACCTTTGAAACTGGATATCTCTCTCCCTCCACCTCTTTCTCTTCCCCTTCTTCCTCTCCTGTCTTGCTCTTCCTCCTCGCTGTTGTATTGTGGTAGAGTGCTCTACACCATCACGTGCTGTACGTCACAACACAAACTCCTCCGAGTACACATTTACACACGCACACTCATCGTCGCCTCTGGCAGAACCGTCGGCCAGCTGGACCAAAAGCAGCCTCACACCAGGACTCTCAGCACTTCATGTTTCAGTGGACGCACTCGCACACAGCCGGAGGTTATCGTGACCATTTCTCTGAACTCTTGAGTTACGAACGTCATAGTGGTGGGTCCATGTGGCGGGATGATGGTGGAGTCATCGCATTTGGGCCTAATGGAGTCGGACACAGGAATCTGTTTGTAGTGTACCTCATCCTAAAGCACTTCGTCATTCTCATAGCACTTAATACCCCACCACCAAGGAGAGTGTCAGTGTCAAACCGAACACTTTGAATCATGTGACCTGATGGTTAACTGTTACAGCATTACAAAACCTCTTGTGGTATCGACCCATGGAGATGGTTTTGGTTTTATTTGTCCAGGTCTGAGACATCTGTTGCTGAGATTTCTGCCTCAGTACAGTGGAAGTTAATTGTGTTTGTGGCTGACAAACAAAATGTTGGTGTTTTTGTTTGCTGTGGTGTTGTCCTGAAAAATGACCCACTAAGCCTCAGGGTTGAGACGTGGACCAGATAACATTCACGGTTGGAACCCAGCAGGGGGATATTTGTTGCATGTTATACCTTTATCTCCCCCCATGTTTCCTCTCTCTCTCTCTCTCTCTCTCGCTCTCTCTCTCCACTGACTGACAACAAAGGCAACAAGCCAAATAATCTTAAAGCTGTTAACAGGAAGTCTGTTGAGTTTTTAAAAGCTCTTCTTTTAGTGCAGTGAGCACCAGAAGGCTCCACTGTGTTGTGGCGATGGCAGAAATCTCAGACAGCTCCAGTAACTCAAAACCAGCAACATAAAACCAAAACTGTTCCTGTTAGAGGTAAGTAAGAAAGTGTTTTTGGAATTGTAAGTAATCCTGAATCCTGAGACCGAAATAACCAAATGATGTCAAGCGGTCGACAACGATGTAATTTACATACAAACTACAGTCACAATCTGACTTTAGTCTAATTAAGGTCAGTAGATCCACTGAAGGCCTGAACCTGCTCCTCCTCCACACATGAGACTCTGAGCCTCACAGAGAGAACGGTGCATTCAAGTGCTCCTTGTCAACTGGTGAAGTCCACATGTGGTTCTACAAGCACGAAACCCAACAGATTTACATGTGACGTTTAAGGACAACTCGCAAACAACGTTGTTTAGGTCACTTTTTAAATAAAAAAATCCAAATATTCTCTGGTTAGATTCTCACTGGTGAGGATTTCCTGCTTTTCTTAGTCTGTTAAGATCATGAACTGAATATTTTCAGGTTTTGAAGTGTTCGTCAGACAGAAAAGAAATTTGATGACATCGCCTTCGGATTCAGGAATACACAAGTCGACCATCGTGGATTTTTATGGTGGGAAACTGTTGCTGCAAAGGATTCAGCACTTGTGTCCTAATGTAGACGGTCAAATAGTCCATTTTATAAATACCTGATCTTTGAATGCAGACCGAACATCAGTCAGTCGGCTCATGAAGTTCAAGCGTCCTCAAGATGTAGAGAAAATACAAATCCAAAAAAATCAAACATTAGAATGATCCTTTTGAGATAAGAGCTGAATGAGGCACATATTGGACCATTTCAGATCCCAGAAACATTCGGGATGTTCTTTCTGGCAGCCAAAGTGTTCGGTTTCAGACTGATCACTCATTTGTTCCATATGTTCACGAAGCCTTGGTTCGGTGGGACCACGTTTGCTGTACATACTTTGCCTGTACGATGTTCCTTGTAAGATAATAGATGTTCTGTTCTCTTTAGTCCTCTTGTAAAATATAGTGTTATATTTTCTATATGAAGGAGAGGAGGAGAGATGCTGCTGTGAGTGATGTGTGGATCGACAAGGTTTCAGCTGCGAGTTCATCGACGGTTTGCTTGTTTTGTTTGAGATTCTGCGGCCGTTGATTTGTGTGAAGTAAAACCAGCGTGGAGCCTGTTCACCTGTAAAATGTCCCAGAGTTGTTACAAAGAGTTGAATCCTGCTCGCGTTCAGCCCCGTGTTGTTCTTCTTCAAAGGTTTTTAACATTTCGTCTCCCTGATGGGGATTTTAAAGAAGGAACAAAGCTTTATTTTCTTGATTGAGGCTCAGGTGAGGAAAATGAACTCTGGTCATCAAATGAACTTTCTCTACCAGCCACCTCAGCTTCTGACTGAGCACCACTCCAAAAATACACACTCGTCACAGATGGTTCGATCTGGTAAAACGCTCTCTTTCTTGTGCAGAATGGAAGAATTCCTTTAACTTCACAAGGTCAAAACACTGTTCAGGCTTTAAATGAGTTTTATCCTGCTGTTCACATGAACCGAGCTGTTGATGGGAGGAGGCTGGTTTTTCTTTGGAGCCCTCAAATGCACAAAGCTCAGACTCAAGACTCCAAACTTACTGTCAACCTTTAAGACCTTTCTTTTATTTCTTCTCTCAGTAAAAAGAAACAGGATTTTGAGCTGAAATGGAAAATGTCCAAACTCTGAGCCTGTATTTGTCAAACTTCTAAGAATTACTCTCGAAGTTCGCTGAGTGTGATCAATAAAACACATTTATGAAGAACTCACTCACACTTCCTGCAGAGTGTAATAATATAACGTTCAAGCGATCACATCATTACTGCTCAGAGCAGGAAGAGCGACCGTTCACCCTCACGTTTTATTCAGTGATATGTTTTTCTGCAGAAAATATAACCATGTGAAATCCTTAACATCTCCACCAGCAATTAACACGTGTAATTAACAATCCAATATATTTAGAATATATAAATATATAGATAGATATGAAATAATGGAAATTGACTGAAATGGAAACGAGAGTAAACTGAAGCAGGTGCCGGTTCATGAGAGAAAATGTATAAGAATAAAGTACCAGGTTGATGAGTTCAGATGATGAAATGCATGGAAAGATTTACTTTGTTGTTTGAATCCCTGATAAATGCAAAAATCTACAAATAAAATGTAGTGTAACATTCTCTGAAACGTTCGACTCAGATGCAAACAATAGGCTCAAACTACCATATTCTGAATTCTACATATTGCTGGAACTAACATCACATTCATACAGAGACTAAAAACATGTTTCCTTGTTTTGTGCTGCCATCATGAAGGATGTGCTCTTAACCAGCTTTTCTCTTAAATTCAAGTGACAAGAAATGTGATAAATAGCTTTTAAGCTTTTACTTAAGTCCAAAATTTCACTTTTAGCAGTTTGATAAATACGGGCCTGGATCAGTCTGAGGAACTGGTTGTGATCCGATGAGACAACGTCCGACATGTAGAGACAGAAACTCTGGCTCAGTTTTAAAACAATCTGGCCAACTTCTTCTGAGTCTCACACAGGATGAGAGTATTTTTAATGAGGTTCCAAACTCAGAACAGGAGAACTCAGCTGAGGTCACAGATGATCATTTTTTAATTGGCCTTTGTTCAAGTTAGAAACACAATTTACTCTTTAATCTCATCAACTTTGAACTTTGAAGCTTTTCAGGTGCAAGAAAAAAATTTGTTTAAAAAAAAAAAAATGCAGTTTTCATTCTAGCAATGTTTTCTTTTTTATCTCAACCAGTAATTATTGGAAAAACTTTTATACACTAAAAAAATGGAAGACAATTTTGGTATGATTCCCTTCCTGTGCTTTCTGTGTTTCTGTGCAGAGGTTATGGTGGCATGTTAGATAGAAAACTGTCTTTTAGGACCAGACTGACGGAGTAAAAGTGTGTTTTTCACGTTGCATCTGTGGGGAAAAAACCTGTCACTTGTCAGAGAATAAAATGGAAAATGATATTTAAAGGTCGACATGAAACAGCAAACTGAAGATGCACATAAAGAGAAACCTAGATAAGAAGGAAGTTTATTTTTTCTACTTTGATTCCATTTTAAAACTGACGTGAACTTTTTAGTGAGTCGGGCACTTTATTACTGCGGCCTGTATGTTCCGATCTCTTGATGAGCGCTGCTGTGCAATCTGTTAAAGGTCAACAACTCATAGAGGAGCTTCTGTAGCCATGTGAGTTTACCAGTAGTCTTATTTATTAGATCATGGTCTGAAACTTTGTTCATGACAAATGTTGTTTGACAGAATCATTTATGATAATTTTCAAGAACATAGCGTAATGATTAAAAAAAAAACAAAAATCAAGTCTACACCAGCCAAACCTCAGCTTTTAATAGTGGTTTACATTTAGTTGTGGAGAAAAATCTGAAAATGATCCAAACCATTTGATTTTTGCATAAAGCTTTAGAATAATCCTGACTTTCGTTTGGTTTGTTTGTGCAGAAGAAGCTCGCAGTTTGCCTGAAGCATCAAATGAGACTGAATTGTTGAACTGATGGTTGGGATCACTGGGTTATACAGATAAATGTGGGTTTGACTAAAAAATGGCCGGAGTTGAATTACTAAATGTTCTTTCAGGTACTTTCCTACCATTGTTCAGGTGACAAGAATACGATAAAATGCTCGTCACACAGGGTCTGGAAACCCCCTCAATGCAATGCAGCAATGATTTTATATCATTCATGAGCTCAGCCCCACCTGTTTCAGCAGTCAGGGGAGACTAATGTGTGTTTACGCCACCAGCCCAAAATCATTCCACTGAACCTGAAGTGCATCTGTTTGCCACTGTGGCAAAATCTGTTGGTTTTAAAGTGTTCAGTCCAACTAATCTGGATTTAAACAGGCACCACTGGACGTGAGTGCAGCTCCTTCCATTTCTCTGTTGTACTGTTACTGTAGTATCGCTGTAACATAAATGTTTTCTAAGTTATTAAAACCAACATCCCAGGCATCTCCTCAAATGCACAACGTGTCTGTGCTTTCTTTTATTCTTGCACATCCACTTTCAATGTCTACAAGGTTTAAGCCTCATATATTTATCACTGAAATTAGTGATTTTGCAATGAACCAACTGAGGAGCAGATAATATTTCAACTGATCTACAAGCCTTTATGTTATTTCTAATCTATAATGTGAATTTGAACCATGTTCAGGGAAAAAACACTGATGATGCCATGGACACATTTAATTTAATCTTAATGTTCACATATAAATGAGAATAAATGTCTTTCTCTTTGAATAAGATTCAATAAATTAAATTAATTAAAATTACATCAAATGTTTCAAACTATATAAGGTATTATAAGGTATACAGGTTATTTTTACATGACATTGAATATTATTTTAATTGTCACTATTATTATTTGGCCTGTTTTAATTTCTCTTTTTTATATTTTGAAGTTTCACTGAAACAAACAAAAAGGCTTTAATTTTGAAAGCTTTATTTTGAATAGCATCACCGGAAGTCTTCCTATGAGATTATGTGTGTCTTTACTTCCTGGCTCGGTCATGACCGTGTGTCCAGTGCTCCCGGTGGTTACAATATGTAATTACACCTCGGTCCATTAATCACACAGTAACATTTTAATTATGTTTATTAATGATTCTAACAGACGTTTCACTGTGACTCTGCGTCGCTGAGCTCGATGTGTTGAATCAATTATTTCAACATTAGGAGACTTTTTTCTACATTAAAACTTCATTAAAGCAAAGATTATTTTCTCATAGTTTAACGTAAGAACCTGAAGCCCAGCGAACATCTGAGAGTCTGAAAGGAAAAAAACTGAAGAGCAGCTTTTGATCAGATCGACAAACAGCGACATCACATTCAGAGAGGAATTGTCGCCCTCTAGTGGCCACAGTGAGTAAGTACAATGTAATTTCTCCGTCAAGGTGGACATAATTACACAGAAAATGTATTTCCGGTCAAACATTGAAAATAAAATATTTTTAAATCAACTTGGTTAAAGTTCCCTCATTAGACACAACCAGAAAACACGTTTACTGGTAAAAATAAATAAATAAATAAATTTTAAAAAAGCGTTAACTCTTCTTATTTCTCTGCTTTATGCCTCCACGTTCCTGTTGTATTCATAAACTGTATTAAGGACACTATCTATTTTAAACTTGAGGACATTTCGCCTTGATATTAATTATTTTTATATAAGCAATATTCAATATTATTCAATGGTGATTTACTGTATTTAATGTTAATGTTGCTATATAGTCAATTGTCAGCAAAGAATAACTAATTTCTCTTTATTTTAAATTACATGTACTTCCTTTAAAGTACTAAAAGTCTTTGTAGCTCGTTTATTCTTTACATATTCTGTTAAAGTGTCATATTGTTTGAGGTGAAACAGGAGTCATATGGTTTGTGGATGTGGAATTAGAAGAATGATCAGAGACTAAATGAAACGGTTGATGTTACTTTAAAAACCCACTAAACACAAAATATCTCATCAAACATTAATCTGGACACATTATCCATTTTTCTATTGATGAAGTTTCGCATATCTGATCTGTAAAAAATAAACACGTTCATAAATTACTGACGTGAACTCGTTTCAGGCGTTTTTTTCTTTCAAAGTTAGACATAATGGGACACAACCTGTTCCTGTCCGGACATCAAAATAAAATGCTCTACCTAGACAGTTACGTACTGTGGCTACGTGAATACGGATGTTACGTACGAACAGACGTATCAATAACGAGGTTCGCGCTCACGTCTTTTTTCTTCCGTCGCGTTGAAGCAGCGACTCATCTTGACGCGATGATTCATCTTTGAGCACTGACGGCTGCTCATCTTTAGCCTCAACAACAGTTTGCTAATTTGTGTATTTCCACGCTCGAACCGCCTTTAAAAACCGTCTGAGCGGCTCGAGCCGGTTCCGTTAATCCCGCAGAAGAAGCCCGACAGTTTGCAGCAGTTTATCCGCCTCCAGCTGTCGAGCGCTTCTTCACTGAGAAGTTAAATTAGCAGCTTTGTGGCTCGAAATAGGTCAACCGGGCTCCTTGTTGACACCAGAATCCGGGTTCCTTCCGCCGCCGCCTCCTCCAGCAGCTCCGCGTCTTCAACGGCTCAACGGACGATGGTTCTCCTGAAAAACCTCCGTCCCCCCACCGAGGGAGTCCGGCACGAGCAAGCCGAGACCACGGCGGTGATGGACGGCCAGAAGCTGGGCTGCGGCACGCTCTACGTCGCCGAGACGTAAGTGATGCACATGGCGCCTGTTTCTGTGTCTGAAGCTCCGGGATCAGGAGGAGTTCAGTGTTTTTATCAGTGTTTCACACGGACTTCATGTTAAATGATATGAATATAAACGACATAAAGCGTAATAACAGTTTAGAAGCTTCATAACAGCGCCACTCCTCGTGTTGATCACTTCCGGAGGAGCCTCTTTCAAAATAAGAAACCTGTACTTTAAATCGATCACTAAATTCATCCAACAAGCCAATGATGGAAGAAATGTAGACATGACATTCCTGAATCTTGTGGACTTACTTAGAGATACACAGCTGTACTACACTTACTCAGTCAACTAGAACTGAAGCAATTAATCAATTATCATATTTATCAATGGACAGAAAACTGAATGGTAACTATTGTGACAGTCAATGAAAGGTTTCAGTGTTGTTTACCAAGCAAACATGTCAAAAACTTCCAGGTTCCGGCTCCTCAGATGTGAGGATTTGATGTTTGACTTGTCTTGAATGACTCAAGGTTTCACTTGGGCTCTGGAAAACTATAACGGGCATTTTTCTGAATCAAGGAATCGATCAGTCGAGGAAATAATCCCAGGATCAATCAATGATGAATATAATCACTAGTTGCCCACACAGTCATGAAACTTGCTTTGAAGTTTTGATGCACCAGCAGCTTTGTCGTCACTGTTTCTCCACACGTTTCCACTGTCAGCGGAGCTAAATTAAATGTGCTTTACATTATGTGTCCCCCCTTTATGTCTCTGGCTCTGCAGCCTGACCGAACCAACAGCTGTCAGCTCTGTGTGTTTTCTTTTCTTCAGGCGCCTGTCGTGGTTCGATGGCTCGGGGATGGGTTTCTGTCTGGAGTATCCCACCATCGGCCTGCACGCCATCTCCAGAGACGTCAGTGCTTACCCACAGGAGCACCTGTACGTCATGGTCAACGGCAAACTCGGGGGTGAGATGATGCAAAGTATGAAATTTGTACCCTTTTGCAGAGAATAATCTTTTTCTGTCATGTTTTTGGAGGACTTGGTGGAGCAAACAAAATGTTTCCCTCCATGTGATGCTTTCACACGTTCACAAGACAACTATGAGTGAGATGAATGTGTTTCCATGAGTAGTTTCCTTTTATTATTTTCTGCCTGTGTGAGTTTCTAACTGTGAGTGTGTCACTCGCGTGTTTTCACCTTTCATCCTCCCAGATGAGAATGAGGCAGAAATGGCAGAGAAGGCAGCTGATGAAGAAGAAGACGACAGCAGTAAACAGCAGCGGTGGTGATGATGATGAAGAAGGAGCCATCACAGAGATTCGATTTGTGCCCAGCGACAAGGCAGCGTGTGAGTGACCACAATGAGGACGAGAGTCAGACTAATACATTGACTTCACAATATATGTGACTGATACTGGTCCTTTACTGAAACATATTGGTTTTAAATATTGTCTTAAAAATGAAACTATATCTTTGTGAGGTGTTTTTAAAGTTTTATGTGTCCAGGAACCAATGAGCTCTGAGCTGAGAGCCACAGGCAGGAAGTCCAATTATTGAGAGACAGATTGAAACATCGCTGGTTATTTTTTTCATGGGATTTGATGACAATTAGAACATTATAGGATGTTCACAGCCCTGTTGTTTGAATTCATTTAAATTTGTGTGCGCGTGTTACTCATGTTTGTGTGTGTTTACATGCAGTGGAGTCCATGTTCTCAGCCATGTGTGAGTGCCAGGCGCTGCACCCCGACCCTGAGGACGATGACTCAGACGTCGACTTCGAAGGAGAAGAGTACGACGTGGAGGAGGCCGGTAAGGAAAAACACATAAAGATGCAAACATACATACAAACACACACATTCTAACATCATCAGTCTGTGAGCAACTGGCTATCAGTGTCACCTCCTCAGTATCTGGTATCAAGGCGCTCACAGCTTTGACAGAAACAGCTTGTTGGTCCAAATCAAATCAAATGTATGTGTTTTTTCAAGTTAGGAAGTTGCAGCAATGGAAATAAGATTCCACCAAAATTTGAGCTCATAAATAATAAAGAGTTAAAGCAAGAAAATGTTTAACTGATGCAGCAAAGAAAGAAACTGTTTAGTCTGTAAAACATGACCAAAGGATTTCAGTTTTTCCAATAAATTTAAGAATAAATCCATTTATTTATACTGAAGATACAAAGCAAGAATGCTAATTTAGTAGTTTTTACTTTAATGGAAGAATTTTTCAAAGTGTTAGGAGACACAGGTTTGCGCCTGACAGTATAATATTATAACATGCTATTGATGTAAAATATTGACTGTCTTTTATTTCCTCCCTTTGTTTGTCCTTTGTTCCCTGGCCGTCCACATTGTTTGGTTGCAGAGGCAGGTAAGATCGACTGACCCAGTCTAGTTTTACTGTATATTCTCTACCAAGGACGTTGCTGTTGTTAAATTCACCATCTCTCTCCTCCGCCACTAGAACACGGCCATGCTGACATCCCCACCTTCTACACCTGCGATGAAGGTCTGTCAGCGCTCACACAGGAGGGCCAGGCCACGCTGGAGAGGCTGGAGGGGATGTTAGCCCAGTCAGTGGCTCAGCAGTACAACATGGCTGGAGTCCGGACCGAAGAAACCAACGCCGAATTCGAAGGTTTGAGTCAAGCACACGCAGCAGCCTGGTGACTGTAGAGACTTTCCTTTTTTTAATGACAGACAGGACGTAAGAAGAAACCAAACCAAACCAAAAATACAGAAAACAACATAGATGAAGCTGCCAGACCAAAATGAAAAGGAACACCATCCTGATAATGGATACAAATCAGATCAAGTCAGATATGTTGGACATTTAGTCATTAATCTTGTTTAAGAAATCCTGTTTCAAGATTGAATTCTTTCCGTTTCCGATGTAGAAGACATTTGAGAGGACCATCCCTCAGAGGCAGTTGGGGAAGGAGGTCACCAGTTCATGAGAACGAATCTTTTCACTGCTACCATTCGAACATTGAGGCAGCTTTGTCGAGTCACTGCGAAACCTGATGTAGGTTCAAAGCAGCCAAATAAAGCAAACACTGGGTCAGGACTGATCCTGTGTTTATAGCCTGGGACAAAACCAAAATACATGAGCCAACACGCACACACTCTCCATACTGCAACTGCAACATAATGATGAAACTGAAAAAACTCCATGTACTTTACGGTAAATGTATCTTCTGATATCCACCATTAATGGGTCATTAATACAGATTCTCCTTCCATGTATTGACCCCCCACTTCTTCACTCCAAGATTTCCTCAGATTAACAGCTGAATAGTCAATATGTTTATCAAAAAATAGAGTTTCTGAAGTGGAAATATTACTTCTAACGTAGTTTATGAAAACATAATTTCACATCTGTAAATAACAATTATAGCAACAAGCAGGTTTTCCATGTATATATAAATCTTAAATTCTTTCAGACCTTCTGTCCTTCCAGGCAAAATGAGAAGGTAAAAATGAATGATTGTTGTAAATTAAAATTCAACCTGAAACCGCTGGTCATCTGAGAGCATTTCTAGTTTGGCTGAAGAATTTACCATTGATGGCTTTACCTAGTTTTCATAGATATTTATTTTCATATTTACCCACAAGGGGGCGTCATCTTTCCACCTAACCCAGTCAGTCACTTGCTAGTAAACTGACTTTCTAACAGTGGCGGCCCAGTGACGTCTAAATGAAGGAAGGTCTAAACCACCTTCTGCTTTTGTTTTGTGCATATAAACCTTTAATATTTTCCCCGTGTAAATGAGAAAAGAATATTATTTGTTCTAGTTAGTTAAAAGTTAAAAAAGGGGAAACCACCTGTCAATTTGAGAGTTGGTCACAGAATTAAAACAAAAAAAGTCTGTGTAAAATAATTTAAATTCTGAATATTGAGGCTTTGTTGTGTTCTGTTACACAACAGCTGATTTGAGAAGATGTTGTTTATGGGAGGCCGTTAAAACGTGGTCTGGTCATTGTTCTTTGTTGCTGTTGACAGATGGTATGGAGGTGGATGCAGCAGCGATGGAGGCCGGTCAGTTTGAGGATGCCGACGTCGAGCACTGGTAACAGCAACAGTGATTCTAAACACGAGATAAATGATTTGACTAGTGGCCAAAAGCAGCAACATAATAAACTCAAAATGATGATCTTTGTTGATAAATGTGGACGATCCGAATGGGACAGGTTGTTGTCTGGTTCGTTCATGTGTTATCTGACTCTTTCTGCAGATGGAAGTCATTTCAGCGGCCAATCAAAGCACCAGTGTTGCATCATGGGATTGGAGTAAAGGACAGCAGCACTTCTTCAAGGCTCTTACTCGTACTCTTCCTGTTCTTACTGTCAAGCAAATCTTTTCCTATGTACTTACAGTCATCTCTTTTGTAGCTTCCTACATTTTCTCTCGTGTGTTGCTTTGGATCTCATGTTGCATTGTGGGTTTTCTCCTGTTGCCTCTATCTCTACTAATTTGAACAAAGTGTGCTGCATACAGACAAGTCAGCTCCTGTAGACTATTGAGATGCAGCCCCAGATCCTTTTGTTGACTATAAAAACAAAACACTGAGTTTATGTCAATGTTTTGTACCTAACGACCAATTTAATATCTGATGTTTCTGACGAGGAGAGTTAATGTCTTTGTATGAAATTGTCAATAAATGCATAGTTTTTGTAAGAGGTTTTTTTTCTCTTTAATTTTTATCATTAGTTTCCCTTTTGTGAAACGAAGCTTGATGGTTTGCCATGTGATCGTCTTAGTTGCTGCTGTCTCGTGTCTTGTGAGTTCACACAGGCTGGACACCAAAGCTGCAACCCATTATTATATTGTTCATTGATTCATCTGTCAATTATTTTCACAATGAATTCATTAATTAGTCTGTACTTTTAATTTCAATGTTTGAACACTGAGACATTTTCCCAGAAGCCAAGTTTACGTCTTTGACCTTCTGATCTTTCATTTCCAATGACATGAAACTGAAGCAGCAAATCCTCATTTTGAAAACATGAAACAGTGAAATTAAAGTAAAAGTAAAATCACCATTTAGACACAAAGAAAATCAATCAATCTCATTTTCAAATGGGTGTCCGACAAAACAGTTTAATCTGCCTCGAGGTTTTACAGAGACGTCACCAGCTGAATCTCCTTCACTGTGCTCGGCTCTGGAATGTTTGTACTGTATCTAAGTTCTCAGTGAATCAGCTTAAGAACATGGTTCTACAACACATAAACAATACTTGGCTCAATGTGTATTATTGCAACTACAAAACTTGTGCTTGACATTACCAGAAAACAGGTAAAAAAAAGATCCCATCTGATCTTGAAAATCAACTTTGATTCCATGTCTTGCTGTAATCTGCCTGAAAATCATGCAAATACAAGGCAAACTTTCTTTTTTTGGTCACAATTGTTGATATTGCAGTGACAGATATTTGATATTTCCAGTGTTGTACAGGTGTAGAGGTGATGTCGGCTCTGGGGTGGTTACTAAGTGAGTGTAAACTGAAAGGAGCTCAAAGGATTTTTAGTGTTCGACCAAACACCAGGTGAAGTGAAACTTGGCCAGTCAGTTCCCTGTTGAGCTCGAACTTAAAAAACAACTCAAATTAAAGTCTTTAGTTTTCTGTTTAGCTTCTAAGATGTGCTCTTGAGGTGAAATCATCCAAATGACCGATTGTCTGGAAACGGTCCGTTGTGTAATTTCAGGTTAAAGTCTTTTAAAAAAGTGCATATTAGTGTTGCTCTTATTTTTCTAACTTGTGATGAGTGAAATCAGCAGGAGGTCAAACAGTCAGAAACATCATGAGCTCTGGGTCTGAACTGCTGCCCGGCAAAGCTCATGTCCTCTTCTTGTTCTCCAGAGGAAGATGGAGAGACGGCGATTTCCTCGACAGCAGAGGGACGAGTTTGTCAAACAGCAGCACTGAGCTCATCATACCTGCAACAGCAAGAACGAGAAGAAGAAGACATGAAGAAGAGGCACGTTTTAATACTTACTTTAAGAAACAACCTCCTGTAATATGTGTGAAAGGATGTGAATGAGACAGAGTGATATTATCTAGACTTTGTTTTGTCTGTATATGAACTAAAACTACCTCAAAATTGTGCTTAAGCGCAGCAACTTTCCAGCCACAACTTCAATCCAAATTTACCTTCATGCTCATTTTTTAATGTTAGAACAAATCATGCCGTTCCTGAAGCGAG
Organism: Holacanthus passer; assembly: GCA_025331565.1. NCBI lineage: Eukaryota > Metazoa > Chordata > Actinopteri > Pomacanthidae > Holacanthus > Holacanthus passer. The sequence continues at coordinate 5,176,076 of JAFREQ010000017.1, forward strand.
ACGTTTGATGTTCTAGTTCCAGATGCCATCAGAGTGTCTGTGCATGAAACCAATGAGTCATGAGAAGCTGACATTTAAGCAGCTTATCAGATTTGTGTCGACACTTTGAACACGAGCGCTGACCGACAGCCAGCTAACAGACAGTGACACACGCTGAAACACAAACCTGCTGCATCTTGTTTACACAGGAATTTCATCAAAAAGAGAAGATTCTGATTTTAGAGTTTTGTATGAGTAACTTTCTCTGAACTTCAATAAATAAATAACTAGTTTGTAGATCAGTTTGAGTTATAAAATGTTAAGGGTTGACCAACTTTCTACTCAGCAGTGATGTTATGTGATATCTTGTAATATCATATAATATTTGTGTTGGAATAAAAATATTGACTTTGACCACAATCTCTCACAGTGAAAAAGAAAACATCAGAGCAAAGTGATGGACTGTGACAGGACGGTGTTAATAACACTCACATCCTACATGACAATACAAAGAATTGAACTCTGCCATAACTTGATGTGTATGGCTGTGAATTAAAGTGTGGGAAAGTAATGTAAAGTACATTTACTTTTTACTCCACTACATTTACATGACAGCTTTAGTTACTAGTTAAATTGTAGATTCAATTTTTACATATGAAACATTTGAGTTTGAGTTGAGTTTATAAAATATGATGCACTGCACCAGAAGATAAACATGAAGTCGGAGGTCTGGAACAACTGGACCAGGGACTTTCCTTTAAAGGTTTTCTTTGTGTTTAGGAAGCTGAAAGTGATGTTTCTTAACAGTGAGGTCAGTGTTTCCTCAGAGGCCCTCACCCAGCAGGGGGCCCAGCCAGTAGACCAGGCAGTACTCCAGGAAGGAGTGTCCACTGCAGGGGAACTGTGTGGAGAAGGCCAGCGCCGGGTTGAACACTGCTCCTGTCACACTGCCACCTGCACACACACACACACACACACACACACACACACACACACTTGTATTAACGAACTTTTAACTTCATTGAGGTTAATTGTTTGCTTTATGTTATAAATTCTGAATCTTGACCCAACAACTCATTTATTTCATCCTCCTGCCCAGAAAAGATTCATGACACATTTTATCAACAGTTAAAACAGCTGTGATCAGATGTTATGGTGGTTGTGGTTGAACAGTTCAGGAAATTGTGTGACAGCTGTCAATCAGTTAGTCTGCAGGTAGAAAGATTTCTTTGACCTGTACAAACAGTTTTAAACGATGTGAATGATGCACATCAGAAACCAGCATCATTTAGTTCACATCAGTTCCTTTGTTGTCAGGTATCAACTTCCTCTCATCAGTACAACGTGTAGTTTGCATAAATGTGCTGCAGTTATTAAGTGAACAGGAAACACTGATGATCAAACAGTAAAAGGTTGATGTTCGTTTGTTTGGTGAAGAAACAAGACACTGAACCTCTGACGTCATGATCAGTCTAACAACACCAGTGCCAATAATATGAAAACACAACCATCCACATCACCTGCACAGAATCAATACGTCAGATTTGCGCCATACCTGCATAAACCACCGAGGCGATGACCGCAGCCACCACGTGCACGCGGTATTTCTCCTCCACCGATCGCGTGTGCGTCACTGCAGTCTGCACCGCGAAGGCGCACGCGAACTCCACCGCGGCGGCCTCGAGCAGCGGCGCGTGAATGGGGCTCACGCACCGGTAACCGAGCAGCTTGTGCCGCGCGTGCAGCCCCGACAGCCCGAGTCCCCAGATGAGCGGCACCGCGGCTCGCGCAGCGGCGGCCGCGGCGAACTGGCACGCGATCCTCCGCAGGGCGCATCCGCGTGAGAACCGCGCGTGGTACGCGTGCTCGAGCGCGCCCGAGGGGTTACCGATGGCCCCGCGGAAGGTGAGCGCGTGGGTGACGGACGCCAGGTACGTCAAGGTGAGCGCGAGCCGAGGCTCGATCCCGCCCACCTCGGACAGCAGCTTCAGCTCGTGCGTGCAGCAGCACAGCTGGAAGGTGGACACGAGCTCCACCGCGTACACGGACAGCCCGGTGTCCGCGAGCGCCCCGCTCAGCAGCCGGCGGGCGGCGTCGCTCAGGGCGACGATCCCCGCGAGCAGCGACAGGGACACCGCCACGTCCGCAGTCATGTCAGCGGCCGGTCCTCGCCCTGAGCCGGGGAGCGTCTGCGCCTCCAGCCGGTGTCTCCTCCTCCGGTGGATGGAAGCGTCGTCCCGGCTGCTGCTGCTGCTCCGTCCCGGAGGATGCGGGGTCCAACCGGGAGCAAATGAGCTGCAGCAGCTCACATGGTGCGGAAGTGACTGAGCTCCAGCTCCCCTCCTCCTCCTCCTCCTCCCCCTCCCCCTCCCCCTCCTTCTCCTCCTGCTGCTGACACTGATGCTCCTCTTGCTCTTTCCTCCGTCTCTGACTCCTCGTCTCCTCTCTCAGATTTCTTGTCCTTCTCTTGTCCCTGTCTCTGTCTCTCTTCTCTCTCTGCTTGTCTTCTGCTTCAGGCACTTTATGTTTCTCTTAAATTGTTCTTCGTCATATTGACAAAGTTCAATCATATTCGTGCTGTGTTGTTGCAGCCTCCTCCTCCTCCTCACCTTCACCCTGCTGGGACCCTCTGAGGGTTCACTGTGGACAGAGTGGGCCCCCTGTCTATGTGCCCTTATGGCCCCAAAGAAGGTTTTCAGCAGGCAGCACATCCACAGTCCACCAGGCTCCTATGTTTTCTGTGGCTGCCAACAGAAACTCTGCGGAGGTTCGGTGCTGATTAGTCCGAGCAGAGTCCACAGCTCTTATGTGAGCTTCCTGTGGATGTTGTACGTATCGATGCAGACCTGCTTCTGCAGCTTGCTCCAGTTACCTGTTGTGGGCCCGTGTTGGACCAGTGTTACACTGACACGACTCTTTAATTTGGTTATTGCGTTTCAGTATATGGGCAAATATAGCGTAAAATAGTTACACTATTCCAAACAGTCACTGTTGAGCAGCAGACAAGTCTGTCAAAGCAGCTCAAACTGTTCCAAGCTGAAACATAGTATGTGAAACACCGGCTGGTCTGTGGATGTGGATTCTATTCTTGTATGTTAAGATGACTGATAAGAGACGCGTGTGTCGTGATTTTGTTCTCCGCAAACCTCATTACATTAGAACTCAATTGTAAACACATTCAGCCAGGCAGTTCCCTCAGAAATAAAAATCATTATAATATTATGCTCCATAGTGTTTTTGGGTCCCTGTTGTGACAAGATGGATATTATGGTTGAAACGTTGAAGATGAAAAGTTATAGTTATAGTTTAAGTTTATAATCCAGTTTACTGATATTCTCTTCCTCTACTGAACCTGTTATCCTGCACCTGGCTTGAATATTAAGACTCTATGTGTGCACACACTTTTCTGTGGCCTTTGTTTATTGTAACAAGAAAACTACATTTCTGATAGACCACATGTGCCCTGCATGCACACATTTAGGGAAAGCAGCATTGAGTAATACTGAGTATTGATCATGATGCAAAAAGTTGATGAACACTCATTGTTGGTGAAAGGTTCAGGAGTCTAGGGAGTTAGGGAGTTCTTTACTATCACCACTAGATGTCGCTGTCTTGTTATTCCTGACCTTAGTACTGGATCTCCATAATAATGAAAATATTTTTTTCTGTTTTATTGATCAGTCAGGGAAAAACATGTGTGATATCTTCATGCATACATGTTAACAATTAGACAGTAATTTAATCCTACAACTGACAACATCTTCACAATGAATTAGAAGTTGTCAGTATTTGTTCAAAGAATCTAAAAGAGTATGAAATGTCTTGTCTTGTCCATCCAAGACAGACAGACTGAGAATCTCTACGAGAAATACCAGGTTCGGCGGTTCAGTTTTTTCACAGATTTTTCACAGACGTGGTGAACTTATAAATGAACATGACAGTGTCTTAGTCACTGGTACAAAAGCCCAAACACAAGCAGTGTTTGCAGAAAGTTACTTTGTTGGACAGCAGTTAGACAAAGCTGCAGGATGTTCCATTTGCTCTGTCACATTTGATGTTGGTTAAAAAGGCAAAAATATTTTTTCCCTAATGATTTATGCGTCACACCAAAAACAATATGGGTATAATTTCTAATGTAATAATTTTATACTCATTTTAACAACAAAATATAGATAAACATAATATTTTAGTGGATAGTGATATATGTTGAATACATATATAAATCCAATTATTATCATTAGTATTAGTGAATTATAGCCTGTATAAATTCCTACTTCTTTCTAGTTTTTGATCCACCGGCATAGTTACACCTGAATGCAACTCTCTCAGCCAGAACTTAAAAGAAATTGGATTGCCAGACTTTTTCCCGGTGTCTCTAAATGCACCACGGCACGCTCCCTACTGAGGAGGCTGCGACCCGCCCCGGACTTTGAATGGACATCCATACTAGCCAATCAACGATGGGTGATTCTGATCTTGCCCAATGGTGTGTCCGGAGCGGCTCGTGAGGGGGGCGGGTGTTTCTGCGCAGCACGCTTCTCTGTGCCTCGCTAACAATAGCCTGGGATAGTCAAGTTTAGCTCCTGTTAGAGCAGCAGCAGCCAGCAGGGCGACAGAGCGGAGCTGAGCGGAGCCGAGAGGAGAGCGCCGTCCACCGAATACATGAGACCGTGTGTCCCGCTGCCGGACGTTATCACCCGACACTCTGGGATTTACATTTGCAACCAGACGAGTGGTGAGTGAGCCTCTCGACTTTGTCTGTTAACCCCAGATTGAGCTGTTCATCCCCGCTCCCAGGCAGGCATGGTGCTCCGTGAATGAGCTCATTTGAACATGAAGGGTTAATGGTTACTGTAGGCTGGAGCTTTATTATCCCCGTATTCTTTATCTACATCCATGTCCGAACGGCCCGGGGCCCGCAGGCCCTCCAGCCCGCACACGGCGGACCTCAGGTCAGCCTCGGCGAGGTTGGAGCCGCCGGAGGTGGAGCGGTGATTATTATTTTATTACACCGGTTTCCTCCCAGTTTATCACAGGGATGTGATCACATGGGAGTTTCTGCTGGTGATCTGATAACAAAACAGGGCGAGTATCACATGAATGAATGAATGAAAAAAATCCTAGCAGTTTCCACTTTTTCATCCCTGAAATCCACCTCAGAGATTCCTCTGACATGATTCATCAGAAAGTCCTTTTTGCTTTGGCCAAGAACAGACAGACAGACACTCTAATTCAAATCCCTTATTCTGATTTAAGTTGGGGGTTTTTTAGCTCTAAGTTTTTAAAAGACAAGTAATCAAGGTTTATTCTTTGAGCGGATTCAGTAATGTCTTATAAATTATTTGTGTAATTTTCCTTTAATATCACCATAAGGCTGAACTCAGCTGAACCTCATTGTACTTTCCTGCAGAGTCTCATCACCTGCTGTATCTTTAGTTTCTGTGAACTTTCTTCTAGTTGTCTGTGAAATCTGTCTGAAATCTGTCTGCAGGAATCACTTCTCTTGATCCTGACTTCAGTCTTATTTATGTGCCAGTAAATTTTGGGGGAGTATATCTGCTGTTTCTCATTGATCACAGACAGACAGACAGACCGGGAGCCCTAACTCTCATTTGGCTTTTTTATCAATATCAAAAATGAATTCCTTTCTTGTTACTTCCCTTCAAACTCAACTGTAAACCGCTTTGTCTCTCTATGTTTGTCAGTGCGTAAAGTGCAGCCTTTCTCTGCCGCAGTTCTGCTTTATACACTGAGGTTGCCCTTTGCTCCCTGTTATAAAAAGTTTACCCTTCATCTGAGTGACCAGTTTCCTGGATAATGAAAAGCTCTAAGTGTGTGAAGCTGATTAAAAGAGTTGGCGGTTCGCTCCTGAACTGTTTGTCCCAGTGGCTGACAAAGAAGAAGACAGATTTACTGAATGAAACACGTGCAGGCAGGACTGGACTCAGTTGAATATATTTTTTTTCACCTCATGTGCTTAATGTTATTTTACCAGTTTCACACCTGTATGAGGGGAGCTGATCATGGAGACAGGAGATTATTAATTATATTCAATCTTTAAAGGTTCCAATACATAAATCCATTATAACAATGATGTATGTTCAGAATCTAATCTCCATGATAATCATGAAAAAAATGGAAAGTTAACCTCTTGAATCCTGATTTTCTCTTATATCAAAACAAAACAATTAGTCAATGAATATATTAGTTAATGCAGATTAAAATTAAATTTAGATAATTGAGCAATCTTTGTCATTTTTCAAGCAAAAATATGAAGCATTGCGTTGGTCCAGCTTCTCACAAGATTTTCTGATTTTTTTTTTTTTTTTTTAATCTAACTTCATTGTAAACTGAAACATCATTTTTGGTCAGTTAAAATTTGAAAACATCATTTTGGAAATTGTGATGGACCTTTTTTACTATCTTTTGACGTGTTATTGCAGATCAATATCAGATCAATTGATAATGGAAATAATTATTAGTTGCACCCCTACTTTAAATAAGCTTTTTTTCCCTGCTCTAATTTGAAGCTATATGATAGTTACATTACAACATTATACATCATATAAAATTGTATCAATGTGGTTTAAATTATCTCTAAACAAATTGAGATCTTTATTAGAATTTAAATAAATTACTGTTGGTTTGAAGAAAGCTTTTCGGCCCAAAGATGAGTCTGTAATGACGGATCCGCTGGTGGGTCTGGCATGACTGAAGATGTTTCTAAAGCAGCAGCATCAAAACAAGCGCAGTGAATCAAACCGTGAATTAGATTTGAGTTTGATTGTATCTGGAGCTGCTTCCAGGCTGTCCCGCCAACCACAGTGCACACGGCAAAAACACATGATCCTATAGCATGAGTCTTTGTAGCTCGCCAGTCTGAATTAAGGCGGTTAACCACAGGGACGTCAAGTGATTCAGTGACGATGAAGGAAGTCTTCTTTTCCAACTCCAGTGTGCGGTGCTGAGTGTCGGGTCACAGCCAATCAGAAACCTGAATGGAATCTCTAATTAATTTATGGAGTATTCTTTGTTGATTACACACCAGTTATGGCTGAACATGACTATGTGCCTGTGTCAGAGGTGTTTCTGGACTTCCTGGTTTGGCTGAGCGGCAGAAGCTTGAACCCACGGACTGGGTCACGGTATAAGGGCCGTGGCGGCACTGTGGTTGCCATGGAGACCTGGGCGTGGCTAAAGCAGTGTTTTATGGCCCCATGTGAAGCATGAGGCCACCCAGTTGTCGCTTTGACACCTCGACAGCATGGCGCAGAGCGAGGAAGGCTGGGAGGAGTTAATGACCCATTTGGCTCTTGTGGCTTTGGGTTTGGCTCCTTCAGGAGAAAGAGGACAGTGTGTGTGTGTGTGTTTTCCTGTTGGTCAGTCTTTAGGCTCCATCTCCACCTGTCATTGAAGTTATTTTTAACCCTGAGACAGTTTGTTTGGGCTCTGAATGAATTAGACCTGCTGACAATATGAGCCACTGAACCACTTCCACGGACTCACACAGAAGATACAATACACTTCATTTCCATTTTATTTCTGTCATTTCTTTTCCGTCTCAGCATTCTGAACATGAAATGGTAAAAAGCTGCTATTTCCATTCCAGTATTTAGTCCAGGTTTTAGCGGTTTTGTGAGAACTCATACATTCATAAAAACACATGCTACTAGGGGCATGCATTATCTTATCGATCACATTGATACTGGTATCATTTTAAATATTCTTTTTAAAAAATCATGTCTTGATAATGAGAATATTCTGACTTGTTGTCGTAATGCCGTCATGCCGTTGTGCACAGAAACAACGAACATGAGTGAAAATGACATGGACGATGGGGTTTCACTGGAATTCTTTGCTGAAATGTCAAATTATTAAAGGAGTTCTGTAACATAATTAGCTGCAGATATCAAGGGCATCTATTCACTGGCAGATTTCTGCAATCTACAATGAACTCAATTACTCATTAAGATGAATATTTTTCTTTGCCGTGCTGATGCTCACTCACCCACAGTACCAACAGAAATAGTAATATTGGCTGTTGAGCAGCCAGGAGCCTGCCAGTAGCTGAATAATGGATAGTCTGTCTGCCTGAAGACTCCTGGAGCTGCTGAGCATGGTGTCTAGACGAACCCCAACAGCACAAAACTACATGCATTCTCCTCCTTTCTCCATGAAACAGGCTGACTGGCTCAATCCCAACGAACGCTGTGATCCAGGATGGATTTTTTTTTCCTCGTTAAGTATTTTATCCACTTCATTGATGTGACGGCAGATGAAAGAAAAGGTGATGGCACATCTCTAAGCTGTTAATAATATGATTCAGGATCAGAAAGATAGTCCTAATACTGTTGGTATAATTATGATCAAACCTGGAGAGAGGTTTGAAATAGTCCACTTGTCTGTCTCTGCTTCAGTTTCATTTGGGAGTCAGAGCACTGTTTGATTAGAGAACAGGAGAGGAAGAAGCTTTTACAGTTGGAGCTCCATTCAGGGACAGCATCAGTGTAATTTAATCTGTTTTCTGTCGGCACTGATCTGTCGGAGTGGATTTGCTGCAGTCAGAAGCTCTTACTGTCTGTTGTACTGCAGGTTCGCTCAACTTGTCACAAAGTCACAGACTTGTGCTTTTGGAAAACACATAGAAATAAACCCCTTAGAAACTCTATACCAAGTGTCTCATAGCATGTGTTGTAGTTTTCATGCATATGTACATGGAGGGCAAAGCTGTAGCTATCATGGCTACAGAAAGTGCACTGGGCCGACATTGGATAGTGAACACACAGCTGTTTGCCTCTGCATTCAAAGTTCATGATGGTTCAGCTTGTTCAATTTGCCGCCGTGTCTCACCATGTGTCTGTGACAGCCACAGAAACTGCAGCGAGAGAAAAGATACCAGAGCTGATTTTACTGAGATCTGAGTCCCCTGACAGATCAATGAAGAGAAACAATATTAAAGCATCATGAGTCTCAAAGTTTGTTTGTTCAGCCTGGGTCCAAAAACCATGTTTATGACTGTACTTAGCTGCTATATTAGAGTTATTCACCATTGCTAGACACATTTCTTGAAACCTTCCACCTTTTGTCGAAACTGTAAACACAAAACCAAATCTTCAAACTACATTCACTCAACTTCTGCCTCGTCTGGGAAAATCAAATCAAACAGTGCTTTCAGATCATTTACACAGCTTCTCTATGAGGAGTCACTACACGCTACATCACAAAATGGAAAACATGTAGCAACAGAACAACATTGTATTGTGTAGAATAAACACATTCAAAAAATATATTAAAAATGTATATTCACAACTTGGTTCACAACATATCATTATAGTGTAAGTGCTGCCGCAGTGATACAAATGAGGGATCTGCCTCAGCATCCCGTCTGTGTGCTGAGTCAGGCCAGAGGACTTCATCTACATCACAGGAAACATTCTCCCTTCCCGGCTCAGCGGGGGATAAACCATCTGGTGTGCCGGATCCAGCCTTGACAAGACTCCACACCTGTGTCACTGCAGGCCAAGTCCATTCCCTGGTGAAAGGGCTTTCGGCCATAGACCTTCCACCAGCGTGCGGAGAAAACTCTTCTGTTGCTTTGAGGAAAGGGGAGTGTGCTGGAACAAACCCTTGTGAGTCGCTCATTGATATTGAGCCACTCATGTATCCAGATTCTCTTCTAGTCAGTTGGTTTAATCTCATCATTAGAAACAAGTGAGAACAAGTTTGTGTCGTCGTGTGTCAATGATGACAGCTGTGTTGTAGTTTATCATCTTGCAACACAAGTGCATCACAGTGCAAATCGTGGTTTAGTGAGTGAGAGTGTGTTTAGTGAGTTTCGATAAATGGGTTTAGGACACTGAGCCTTTGGTTCAGAAAATGGAATTTAGTGTTTGTGCAATTGTGAAAAACTGTCATTGTGTCATATTACTTACAATTTAAGCTACAACCTGCTCTGTTTAACTGTGTGAGGAGATTACAGCAGGTGAACAGCAGAAGTGTGGCTGGTAGGAACAGAGGATCTGAGAGCAAAATCATGAGAATTAAATTATTAGAATCAATGAGTCTGATACTGAGCACACATTTATACCAAAACACAAGAAACCTGAACATGAAAATATCAGTGAGGACTGTTGATACTGAAGATGGTCGAGGCAAAATCCCAGCTTCTTGTGTGTGTGTGTGTGTGTGTGTGTGTGTGTGTGTGTGTGTGTGTGTGTGTGTGTGTGTGTGTGTGTGTGTGTGTGTGTGTGTGTGTGTGTGGCCAGTGACCATATGGTGGAGGAACCACCCACTCATTGGGACCAGCAACAACTTTTCAGTAACACACACACACTTGTTTTCTTTTAATCTCACCCAGTATCACATGCACACATCTTCAAACGCTCACAAGCAGCTAAACTCACATGCGTGCGAGAGATAAATTCATCATAAATTAGAGAGTGAAAGTAGGTCTCGTATGAAGGTTGTGTGTCCTGCAGTCTATTCTGATTAACCAGCTGTGTGTGTGTGCATGTGTGTGTATGTGTGTTGGAATATTTCAGTGCTGAAGTATTGCCTTCACACCCTGCAGCCTTGCATCCATAGAGTGATACTGTGTGTGTGTGGGTGTGTGTGTGTGATTGCATTACATGATTACATGATTACATACTGTTTCTGTTGGATAGGGTCTGTCTGCTGGGGGATGAACACAGGACTGTCGACTAACAGTGTTTGAAACACACCCATGAACGAGGTGAATGGGTTCATACCTACATGCTCGTGTGTGATAATCACATGTTTGGTCAAACTGACCCTCCTCGGTTTTCTACGTATAACTGGATGTATGTGGAGACAGAAGCAGGGACTTTTTGCATATTCATAGATCCACAAGTGCTAAATGAAGGCAAAGGTGTAACGTTACATCAAAGCCATTTATTGTTTTCAAATGCGAACATCATGATATCATTTCTACAGATATGATGCAGCCACTGACTGCAACACACTTTCTCTCTCCTGAAGTCAGTCTGTTTTTCTTCTCCGTCCTTCAATACCTCCTCTTCATCCCTCTCAGCTCATCCTCCTCTGTTTCCTTCTGCTGTCCTCATCTTGTCTTCTTCCTCTATCCTCCTCCTCATCTGTCTCTCTGCTCTTCATCCATCTTGCATGTCATACTTCTCCTCCTCTTTATTCTTCTCTCCTCCTCATTTTCATCTTTTCTTCTTCAGTCTTTCCTTCCTCTCTCTCCCCCATGTCTTCGTGGCTGCTTTCCTCCTCCTCCTCCTCTTCTTCACCTCTTCATCCTTGTTCACTCCTCTCCTCCAGTCCATCTGACGTAACCAGTGAAGCAACTATAATAATGTTATCTATAAATACCCTTTCATTTCTCTCACTGTCAAACAGAGGAAATCTCTCTTTTGCTCTCACCCACTTCCTTCCATCTACTGTTATGTTATATTTTCTTCTCTACTTTTCTTGCTGATAGATTCTCTCACTATATCCTCTCTCTCACATTTTAAGTAGAATGAAACTTTTTCAAATCTGAGTGAATAAAGTTGCCATATATCATCTTTAGTGCTTGATATTTGTGATTATATTACATTGATTTGTGAGATACACGAAAAACGGGGTCACTCAAAATCTTTCTAGTGCTTTATATTTTCTGTCACTTTTTTGCCGCTCTGTCTTCTCAGAATCGTTCTATACCCCTTTCTGGTTTTATCGGTCTCAGGCCAAGATCCATCTCTCTCATGTTCTCTCTCTCCCATCTTGTCCTTTCCCCAGGGGGACGTTTCATGCTGTGTTCTCACCTCCGTTTTAACAGAAAGACAAGAACAACACCCTCCTGCCTCACACACACACTGCAAATTTTAAATATGGCCAGTCGAGCGTGTCACTTGCCCTCTCCATGCACTCTCTCTCTCTCTCTCTCTCTCTCTCTCTCTCTCTCTCTCGCTCTCTCTCTCTCATATTAAAAATGATTGGTCACAACACAGGGAAAAGCAATAATCACTGTCAGATTTTGGATAGCAAAGAGCTAGGTTTGATATGTTTTCCAGAGACTGGGAATTCAAACTACACCTGAAGGATTAGTTGATCAACAGAAAATTAATCTATCATAATTTGATTAATATTTACAGTAATTTTTTGAAACACTTGTACCAGTAAATCACTGGTTCCTGTTTCTCAAATGTGAATATTTGCTGGCTTTTTCCTTCTCTCTGAAATTTGAATATCATTCGTTTTTGGACTGTTACATGGACATTTACATGGTTAACTGTGATGAACATTTTACAACATTTTCTGACATTTTATAGACAATCAGTTCATCATGAAAACATTTGTCAGATTAATCGAGAATGAAAACAATCATTGGCTGCAGCCCTAATTCACACTGATAACATTTGACTTAACTTAAGCCTGTTACTCTAAATTATAGGCTGCTGATGACTGAGTGTGAAAATATATTTTCTTGTGTGTGTCTCCGCCAGCTGCTTGTCATTGTTCATCAGATATCGGCATGCTCAGTAGGAATAATTAGGCTTGCAGCCATGAAGCACAATTACTCTCACATTTCTCTGCCAAGTACATTACACACACAAGTAGTCTGACTATTGTATGTATGTGTTTAACCTCATAGTTAAGACAGACAGCCGCTCAGGAGGAGCAAAGCCGGTTTACAGAGCAACACCTTGGATTTTCAGGCTGTTGTGGTTGTTGATCTTTCAGCCTTGAATTGAACAGACAAAGCTAATTTGCAGCTAAACCTGCTCAGTCTGTTCTAATAATGATGATGATAGTGATGAAACTGAATATATGGCAGAAGTCAAAGTGTTCCTCAGTGAATAATAAACTCATTGATAATAGGAGATTAGGGCCAGGTAATAATTACATATTGTCCCTAATAAACTCTCATCAGAGTCCTATTCTGTAATGAAGTATTATCATGGTATTGAGCAGTGTAACACAGTTCTATGCTTTGAGCATCAGTTTACACATTTACATTTGCTTTAGTGTGAAAAATGTCTTATTAAAACTAACAATTATTTTCATTGTCAGTTAATCTGATCTTAATCTAGACAGGTTGTTGTTTGGTTAAAGACATCCAATATGGCTGCTGGAGGAAACATTTCATCATACCCATAACAAAGAACCACAGACTGACCATTTCAAATATACCTGTCACATTTAATGTTGTCCGTTCGTTACGTTTCTCTAAACTATTGCTACCTTCTGCCTTTCCTGGATAAGCAGCTCTGGATGTCTTGCTCTGCTATAAGATGGCCTCAATCGTTTCATCACATGAGTTTCATGTCTGTGTGAGAGACCTGCAGCTCACCTGTACCTAAAAGAGAGGAGGTATGATGAACTGTCACTCTGAATCTGAGTGTGTGTGTGCGACACACACACAGCTGGCGACATGTTGCATCAGTCTGTGGTAATGAGAGAGTTTAGAAACACACCTTAATAAGCCGTAATCGAGAGCTACATGAGCATAACCTTCTGGCTTTTAGTGTGTGTGTGTGTGTGTGTGTGTGTGTGTGTGTGTGTGTGTGTGTGTGTGTGTGTGTGTGTGTGTGTGTGTGCTTTCTCGCAGTAAGGTGCGAATGTGTGGACAGCTGCAGGGCTGACTCTCACCTCCTGCCCTCCTTCTGTTTGCCCCCTCTGTCTCTCTCTCTCTGTCTCTCTCTCTCTGTCTCTCTCTCTCTGTCTCTCTCTGTCTGTCTCCCTCTGTCTCTCTCTCTCTCTCTCTCTCTCAAACCTTCATCTGTTCAGCCTCGTCGGAGCCCCCTGTGACACCAGCACTCTGTGTACACACAAACAGCTTCCTCCTCACTTATAAGAGCAGACTGTTTATTTGTGTGATGGCACTGACCCCATCTGCTGAGGAAGGCAGAAAGATAGAAAACAGACAGAGAAGCCCTGAGTCCACACTTGTGTGAATATGTTTTAACATTTTTGTGAATGGGATTCCTTTCACACATAGAGATTATAAAGACTATCTTGAAGTTCCACGCTGACACACATCACAGTAGGAGAGCATAAGAGTTCTCTGTGCTCATTTTGTTCTCTGTTTCAGTTCGTCCCAGCGGTGCTGGATGGGGTTGAGGTCAGGTCGTTCTGTGCAGGCCAGTCAAGTTCTTCCTCATCAAACTGGGAAAACGTAGATCAGAAGTGCCCACCAGACTTTTTCCATTGGAAGACCAAAACTGAAAACTTAATGATGGGCCACGGGTCAAAACAAATGTGGACAGGGGATTGATTTTGATTTCTGCTGTCAGACAATAAGTATGCTTATTTTGTGGTGTGTGCAGTACAGGACATTTAAAAATGCAGTAAATGATTACTGTACCTTTTCACAAGCATGACCAACACTTCTGCTTCTTGCTCAGTCCTTTCTCACCATGCTCAAATGTGTTGAAAGTTCAACAGTCTTTTACTCAGATTTTCTCTGTGATCATCTCATTCATGCTTCAAAGTGACACTGAAGTGCCGTCATGTCCTTCTCTTTTGACACCATTGACTGCAGGACTATAAAAATGTGATTTTATTAAGAGGCATAAAATGCTAACAACCCAGGAAATACTCAGTCACTGGTAGCCTGCTAGCATTTTGTTTTCTCTAAATCAAATTGGTCTAATGTGTGTGGATATCTGACAACAGACAGAAACTCAAACATATGTTCATGACAACACGTGTTGCTATATGACACAAAATAAGGTTGAATTCCAGGTAACATTGAGCACTGATCCATATAAAGAACAAGATTTCTTACTGTGAATGGAGCAGGTGCAAGAAATGAAATTGTTTCAATGCAATTGATGAGCTGATCTTCATTTAAGAACCTGATAAGGTGATGAACAGTTGATGAACAGTTTGTAATAGTAGCTGTCACTCTCTGTTTGTGTGCAGGCTGCAGGTTGCCTTGTCTTTGCCTTTCTGTGAGAGGAGCGACCCAGACACAGCATTAACAGGTAAGCTTGGCTGATTTAACAAAGACTGTAACTCTGACTGTTCTGTGGATTCTGTCCCTTGTTCACTGTGGCAATCAAAGACCATATTGTCACAATGACCGGGGGTGATAGTGATCACTGATCAAAGAGTTTGGCAAGAATAAGTGAGATAAGATACAAATTAGGTTCAAGTGGATGCCGTCGTTTATGTGTGATTTTGATTTGGTGAAATATTGGCACACTTTAGTTCTGATATTTTGGCCTTCATTCCTGTATTTGCCAGGTGAATTGAGCGGGAAGTGAAACGAGTGCATCAGAAAGGTTGGAAACAAACCTCCAGGTTAGAATTTATCTGGATGAGAAAATGAAGGCCAAGGGCGAGCAGTTGCTGAATCCCATGTTTTCTGACCTTGGCAGCCCACAAAAAACCGACTGGGTTGTCCTGTTTCAGTTTGTGAATTAGTGCGTACTCCAGAAACCCAAACGTACATGCAGAAGCACCGACAAGGAGTTTTTCACAGTATATCCTCTTTAAGATGTTATTGGTGTTTTTAGGTGGTCCTTGCATTTCTTCACACTCAGTATATTTTAATGTAACTGACATCTGTTAAATTCTTCTATCTTTAAGGCTAAATAACAGCTTCGATAAGACGTTGATAAAAAGACGAGAGTGCGAGCCACTGAATTACTGACTGCAGAACATGTTTTATCCACAATAATGAGAGTGCTTATTAGACATGGAAATGCTCCTCGGTAATTCCCTGCAGCAGTGATTTTTAGGATCCATTTTCTCCGTCATTGGCTCTGGTGGCGGTCACCCTGCAGACATACTGTTCATTACATCATTCGTACACTAAAGACATTTCTGAGGAAACACGCAGCAGCACATCAGTGGACAGCGATGTGGTTCACGGAGGGAAACCAGACTGTCACATTATGTAAGTCGGCTGTAATGGGATTCTGCCTTTCTGGCCCGATGGCTCCCAGCATGCACTGCAGCCTCCATTATTTATGGGGTTGCCATAGTAATGGGGGTGGGGAGGGGCGGAGTCCGACAGCTGGCAGATTAGGGATGGAGACAGACTCCCCACCCCACCCCCTCAGCACACCTGTGTGTGTGTGTGTGTGTGTGTGTGTGTGTGTGTGTGTGTGTGTGTGTGTGTGTGTGTGTTTTAGGGAGGGGGGTTTACTGTGCTCATGAGAACAGAGACTCAGAAGGTTTGCCATGCATTTTTTATGTACTGCATCATTGGGTGTGCATGTGAGGGAGCTCCAAATGTCTCTGTGTGTGTGTGTTGGGAATTTTACCACATTGTATGAGTATTTGTTCAAGTGCAGGCCAACACAAGGGGTGTGTGATAGGTATGATCCAATGTCTCTCAAGAACTTATGGCACTTTGTGATAGAAATCTTATGAATCCAGTATTAAAATAAAACAGTCCTGCAGCTTCATTTGATAGCATCACCCACTACAGTCTTACATGAACAACCTGGCAGACTCTTGACCACTATGACCTGCAAGGCAAGGGGAGGGCTCGTTTTCCATAGCCTTGCTGGCTTATCTGCTTGTACTATAGAAAGTTAACTGTAAAACTGTCCTCGGAAAATCAATGAAAATCTATACATTCCTTTGCTCCATCCATTAGCTATAACAGCTTACCTTTAGAGGGTTGCAGGGGGCTGTAGTTGATCCCAGCGGACACTGGGCGAGAGGCGTGGTTTGCCAATCAGCCATTCATCCTGTGGCAAAATTGTGACATGTCAGATTCATGTTGTGTGACCCTGATGTACAAAATCCAGTGAGATGGTGTGTGCATGTTGGTGTGTGAGAGCTTCATATGTGTCGGGATTTGTTGAGCTGTGATATTACCAACATCATCATCATCATCATCATCATCAGTGTTTGTTTTGCACGTATGAAGAGTTTGGATTAGTGATGCATGACGGTGGAACACAGTTCACTGCTTTGAACAACAGTTGGATAACAGAGGTTAATACCTTTGAGGCAGGTGCTTTCAAGTGTGTGTAATATGAAACTGATGGATTGTGTGTGTGGTCTCGTATCTTCAGGGATGGGCTGAGATCAACCCAGCACTGCATCACACACACACACACACACACACACACACAGATTTTTTGAAGTTGTTGTGTGGCTGCCTGAGACGATTTTGGCTTCTTTGGATAAATGAATGGTTTTATAGACAAATGTTGACAAGTTTTGGTCTCAGAAAAAGAAACAGGTTGAAAATGATCACAATTAAGAAGCTGTATCTATGTGTTTGTTGGCAAGGGAGAAAGAGAAACTGAACTCTGTGTGAAAAATGGTTTTGTTTAAATTCTAGTGGACTCATGTTGCTACTCAGCTTTCTTTCTATTCTTTGATGCCTCATCCTTTATTTTCCTCTGGCCCCCACTTGCCCCCTTCCCTCTCTGTCTCTGTCAGTGTCTCTCTCTCTCTTCCTACTTTGTGCTCTTTCAGTAGGTCTCTCGCTCCCGCTGGTCCACTTAGTCTCTGTTTTACTTTCCCTTTTTGTGTCTTTTGTCTTGCTCCTCTTTTCATGCTCGTGCATTGTTGGATCACTCAAACTGGAGAGATTCCTCTTTATATTTCTCTTCATTCATTCAGTCTTTTTTAAAATCTTTTTTTTATTTCCTCCTTCATCCACACACATATTCAAATGATAAATAGCTTTAAGCAGAAAACTTTCCAGACCGATTAAACGGGGCGAAGGCTGATGTGATAATGGAAAGACAAAGAAAAAAAGACAGACGGAGGGTTCAGCTAATGTTTAAAGAGAGTTTAAAGAGTTTCCATGTATTTTTGGCTTTTTGGCTTTTTTTATTTGTCTTTGAACCTTCACATTTCCTTTGCCGAAACAGATTCATAAGCTGTCATGCCAGTTATGTAGTTTTTAATTTACAAGCAACAGAGAGAAGCTGTATGTTGAAGAATCCAGGACAAACCTCTGCCAACAACTTCCTCAAGAAAATTCCTCCCATATTGTATCCCACAAACGGCCAGCATGAACTGGAAATTTGATGAATTACAGCCTCCTCACTGTACTATGCTGATACTTATAATTTAGTTCATGAAGTATAATTAATGATAAGCCTTTGTCTTAATTGTGTATTGACCCGTTGAGGCTGACAGACAAAACATTTGATCTGCACACCAGCTGAAAGAGGGAGATGGACGAAAGGTGAAGAGTTGTACGCGAGCGAGTAAGGGACACAGCTGGCGAGAGAAGACACTCGACATCCAGTGGTAAACAGGGAAACACCCTCCACCCTTTAAAATATATAGGGAACACACACACACACACACACACACACACACACACACGCGCCTGCAGCCTTGTATCAGTAAGACTGTAGGAAGCTTCCTCTGCTGGGCTGCTTTCTGTTGGACGCCATGACTGATTGATCTCCACTGCAGTCTGCGTGTGTGTGTGTGTGACTGTCCATGTCTGTCTGTACGTGTACGTGTGTTTGAGTTTGCATTAAGCCTATTAACATCATTAGAGGACTTGCCACTTAAGGCTTTGCAGTGCACCCTGGGATTGCATCGAGCGCTTCCCTCCGGTGTTTGGAGGGTGTCTTCACCTTCTTTGCTGTAGCTTCTCGTCTTTCATGCTCATCTTCCCTTTCCGTTCCCCTCTACCTTAACTCGACCTTTTAATTTGTCTCTTTATTTGCCTCTTATTTTTCACTCATTTGCTCTGCTTTTATTTTATTTATTTATAATCCAATCCTTCCTTCCTTCCTTCCTTCCTTCCTTCCTTCTCTCCCTCTGACCTGGTATTTTCCAGCTCTTGTCCTTCCTGTAAAACCGATCCTGGTCAACTTTAGACAGCCAATCAATCACAGGCAGTGAGTCAACACTGACCAATGACAGCTGCTGATTCAGACCTTTACTATGATGCCAGACACACAGAGAGTCAGCGAGTTGATGAATCATTAAGGACTTCTCATAATGCCACCCTCCCATGTTGTTTCTCTTCCTTCCATCTGCTTTATGTTCATTTGAAAATCACTTTCAAAAAGTTTGCATTTATGTTCTGCCTCTTGTCGGTTGATTTGATTAAGCGATAATCAATTAATCATCACCTCTCAAAGTCAGGATTAGATTAGAACATTTGAACCGTATATTATATGTATATGATAAGTTGATATATACGTTTTTGTTATTGAAGGAAAGCATTGCATTTTGCAGAGGCTTCTAGGTGTGTGTGTGTGTGTGTGTGTGTGTGTGTGTGTGTGTGTGTGTGTGTGTGTGTGTGTGTGTGTGTGTGTGTGTGGTCTAAAGGGCACGACAGAGCTGAAACATCAGGTCTCCCAGTTGGGGGTCTTAATGTGACCTTGTCGTCCATGTCGGTATTGATTATGTAGCACTCTGTTTGTGTGTGTGTGTGTGTGTGTGTGTGTGTGTGTGTGTGTGCTAGCTCTTTATTGGATTTTGTTGTGTTTGTGTGTGTTGTTGCATGTTACATAGGGAGCCTCCCTGGAGTTTGCAGTTGTATGTACTTGATCGAGACTCAACCTCCCATTTAATATATTGAATAGCAAATAGAGCTGCAACTAAGTTGTTTTAATTATCTATTAATCTGCTTTTTATTTACTCCATTTGGTCTATTAAACACAGAAAAACCCCATCACAATAACCCTCAGCACAAGTTGATGTCATCAAATTTATTCTGTATTTATTCTGACCAAAATCACAAAGCCCAAAAATATTCAATTCACTATCAAATAGCATCAAGGAAAGCAGCAGATTTTTACTGTGGAGTAGATTTTGTTTCCTGTTCACCACTGAAGGAGAATTTGTTTGTGACAAGATCATTTCTCTATCCACATGTTTAAATCATTAATTCTTTGATCTGTTATCTTAAATCAGACTTTGGTCAATCTATAATTAAACTTCACCCATAAACAAGAGAACGGCATCAGATCCTGGAGGTTTGGACGGGAGATGAACAGGAAGGGTTTCATCTCACAGGACTGTCAGTTTAGATGCTTTCTGATTCAGTAGCTTGAGAGGAAACAAGTTAGGATGTGTTGAGTCAGACGAGCTGAATGGAGAGGGCAGCACACAACTGCACTTTCCCCAATACAACAGATTTTTTGACACTTTCTAAAGCATAAAATGGGTTTTTTGTCAGTAATGAATAAATAAGGATGTTAGTGTGACACAGTTGACCCAAAGAAGTGGCTCTGCATATTCCAAATATATGTCTGCCATGTCTACCAGAGAATATCACTGTTATGATTAAACTTCGCAATTAGAATTTTACAAGTGCGTTTCTCTGTATTCGTGCTTTCATGAATGTCACAGTTGTATCACAGAGTCATGGCCCAAATTGGACCTTAAACTGGGGTAAAATGACTGGTTCAGTTTGACAGCAAGTAGAGCTGGGATCATAATCAGGACCCAGTTTGTCCAGTTGACCAGTGAAGCCTGTGCTTATCTCATCACACATCACATCTACAGTGGGACAGCCTCCAAAGTTTGGGACGGACTAGTTACTACTGATTTAACCAGTTTTATTTCCAGTCAGTTCACTCTGAATTCAGATGTTTCAGCATCACTGATACCGTCCTCCTTTCTCCCCCAGTTTCACTTCTGCTTTAGTTCTTTCCCACTACAATTCATAGATACTCAGACAACTATAAAGGTTTATCTTATCTTATACTGCCTTTAGTCCTCTGTTTCCAACACAGTCAGTTATGTCGTTTTGACCGTTTGACATGTTGTTATCCTTCATTATTCTGTTTACAATAACGGAGCTAAAAAAAAAAGAGACTCAACTCTTCTTGACTGATTATTTAAATCGTCAATGTTTAATGGAGTGAGTGACTGAATTGTAAATGATCTGAAGCCTTTGCCAAGCAGCAGATCATCCAAATGATGTCAGGAGGTAGAGCACTAAATTGATTATGTATGTTTTTTTTAACCAGCAGAGATCCCAGAACACACACACACACACACACACACACACACACACACACACACACACACACACCGTGGCCTCAGTTGGCTCCTGAAGGCAATATGCTGAGGCGGGGCTGGACAGATGGTTGTATGGAGCAGGTTGTTCCTCTGTGTGTGATGCCTCGCTTACAATAACCTGCATAATCAATGTGCTGCACACACACAGATGGATGGACAGCTAGTTAATCACATCCTGTGTGTGTGTGTGTGTGTGTGTGTGTGTGTGTGTGTGTGTGTGTATGCGTGTGTGTGTGTGCATGAAGGGTGACAATGTGGGCTAAATGAACTGAGATCATTATTTTGTCAGATCTCGAAATACTTTTAAAACAAAAGCTTAAATTATTTTTAGTGTTGGACTACAAAACCTGTATCTTTCAGAAAATGTACAGGAAAGTGTTTAAGGTGTCATGTTGGGAGATATTCTGTTAAAAATTTAATTCACTTAGATAAAAAAGTATCTTAATATAAGAGTTTTGTCAGAATACAATTATATGGAAAGGAAATCTAAAGCTTTGAGTCGTGGCCCAGCTCCGGCTCTGGGACACTTGGCCCTGTTAAGACTATCGACCCAAATCTGATTATTTTGTCTGTTCACACTGGAATCAGGATGCTTGAATCTGGACGGCTACGAAAACCACATGGAAACTTGATCCACGTCCTGGTGGTCTGAAATTCAACTAAAGTGGATATTTTCGAGATGTGGCTCAGACTAGATGCTGCCGTGTCAGCTGTCGTGACTGCTGGCTGAAACACGGCTGCCTGAACCTCCTCGGCCTCTGCAGGTCACATCAGGACCGGATGCTGCTGTGGTGTTAGTTTGCTCTTTAGGTTCCAATAAAATGCATCATGTGTTATCATGCATATCAACACCAATGTCATGACAGCACCCACTTTAATGCCAGAATACCACAAATCCAACTGGAGCAGAGTGAACAGAGAAACACTTTATCTGCTGTGTGAGTGCAGCAGAAATATCTGTGTTGTAGTTTTAAGATGCGTTTGTAGCCAATCTAACTTTAGTATTTCCTTGAAAGGTCTTGAAATGTCTTAAATAGTTGTGAATACAGTGAAAATAGTGATTTATGGCTGTTTTAAAACTCTTGTTGTTTCTTAGTGCACTTTGTTCTTTTAGGAAGTTAAGTCATACTTTCTGGTCGAGCAGCTGTTGTTCTTAGTGATGGTCTTATTTTCCATTCAAACATTAAAAGGTCCTAAGCAATCTAACTCTGTGTGTGTGTGTGTGTGTGTGTGTGTGTGTGTGTGTGTGTGTGTGTGTGTGTGTGTGTGTGTGTACATGCCCCCTGCTAAGGTACAGTCTGTTATTTAGTCATGCACTCTCTCTCTTTATCCACACCCTGTTTCTCTCTTACTCTTTGCTTAATTCGCTTCTCCTTTTCCTTCTCTCTTACTTTCTTTACTCCTCTCTCTCTCTCTCTCTCTCTCTCTCTCGCCCCATCCCAACTAAGCTTGTCATGCCCTTCGTTCATGCAGAAGAAAACCACCATCCCCCCTCTACTCTTCTCTCGCTTTCTCCTCTCTTTCTTCTCATCTATCCTTTATTTTATGTTTGGCCATGTCCTCCTCTTCAAAATTACCATCTGTCTCTCTACCACACACGTACACACACACACACACACACACACACACACACACTCTGAATAGCCTTAAAACACACACTCTCTGCTTCTCAGATGTGATTGATAATTAATGAAACTGCAGCGTACATATGTGTGTGTGTTTCAACGTCCACTACTTTAAAATATGTTACTATAAATGTTTGATGGTAAAATATCTGTTTGTTTATTCAAATGTATCTAAAAGGCTGGTTTTATTCTATGGTGTTTTTTTTTATTGTTAACGAACAAAAGACCAAAACCAACGACGTGTTAATCCGTCCTTCAGTGGCTCTCAGCTCCGAGCCCTTTGGTTCCTACTGAAGACACAAACCTTTAAGAACTGGTCACAAATATAAAGTTTAGATTTTTAAAAATAATAAGGAACATTACTGAAACAGGAGGAAATTTGTTGGGGACTATTTTCAGTGGCAGATGAATCCACATTTGGTGCTCTTGTGAGCATTTCCAGTGTTTGTAGGACTGAGTCATAATACACTCCAGTGTGTGTGTTTACGATAATGAAGGAATAGTGTGGCTCAGTGATGTGTTTCAATAGTTTTTGGACAACAGTGGACACAGAGGAAGCAATATACATACATACATACATATCATAATAATAGAAAAATCTAAAAATTAAGCAAAGCATCATTCAGGTTAAAATAAGAAAATAAACTGAGTAGAATAAATGAAGAATACAGTTTTCTATTCATCAGGCCAATGAAAGATGAAAAAGATGAAAAATGTCTTGAATACAGAAGAACAGTCAGGATGAACCGTGTAAACCAGGGACTCTCCCGAGGTTTGAACTTCAAAGGGCCAAATTATAATGGGTGTAGTCAGGACGTGTGTGTGTGTGTGTGTGTGTGTGTGTGTGACTGTGTGTATTTGAACTTGAAAATAGATTCTGTGAGAGGTTGTGTGTGTACACTGGGATTTGTACATGTATCCACACATACAGCATATATGTGGATACGTGCGGTCTGGTCTCTAAAATATGTTAAAATATACATTTGAAGTCTGGGCCTTGGGGTTCGTCTCATTACCATGACGACATGATGTTGACGTGAGTCGACAGACGAGACAAAATTTGATCTGTCCTCGTCCCTCACACGCCTCTTTCTCTCTCTCGTCTGTCCTTGTCTTGATCTGTCGAACCTGTTCAGGCTCTCTACTGTTCATTTCTTTACTTCACACTGCTCTTTCGGGGATTTCAGTGCTCAGAAGAGATCAGATGCAGTTGACTCCTCGTCTTTCTTCTTTCTTTCTTCTTTTGTTCCTTTGTTGAGTCTTTGGCCCGCAGGCCGCTGTAATGTCTCCATCTCTCCTTTCATCTGTCTCTGTCTCTTTGTCTCTTCCTGGTTATGTCTCTTATTTATGTCCCTCCTCACTCCACACACACAAACATACACAGGTTGTTTTTTCCATCTGTGTACTGAATGGCCACAGTGTGTGTGTGTGTGTGTGTGTGTGTGTGTGTGTGTGTGTGTGTGTGTGTGTGTGTGTGTGTGTGTGTGTGTGTATGTAACAGCAGGGGCTCTTTGGCCTCGTCATACCCAGAGACACTGAACTCTGCTGGACTACGACTGGATCCCCCCTGCTGGGTCTGCAAGCTCAGCTAAATGTTTGAAAAGGACGGAGGCAGAAAGAGTGTGTGTGTGCGTGAGCGTCTGGTAACCCACACAACTGGGTTAGATATGAGATAGAACTAAAGCAGTTTAGCTCGTTTTCATTTGCCATTTGATGACACTTTTCCATTTTAGAGAAGTATTTAATCATCTAACAGCTAGAACAAGACTCTGCAGGCTGTATGTTGGCAAATGGACATGTTGGATGTCTGAGATGTTCATGTGGTTGTTTTTTATACTTGTATAATTGTGTTTATGTGTGCTTTTTTTTTTTTTTACCATAATTCCATCCAGAATCACATCAAATGGCTCAATTGTGTTAGTATCTCTCCTGATGCCGTTTGAGATTTCATATACTGTAAATCAACACACCCAACCTTTGCAACACTAGCTCCTAACTTATTCATTTTGAAAGTTAACAGAGGACAAAGACCATGTAAAGAAAGAGGGCAAAAAAATAGGAAACATGTGGCCATAAAATTGAACTAATCAGACTGTTGACCAGTGGCAAATGATGGTGTAAAATGACAGCAGCGATTCAAACCAATGCAAACAAAGATTTTTGCCTTGACGGTGGGACTAAAGAGATGCAGTGCAGGAGGAGACAGTGAAGACTCTGCAATGACATGAACTAATGTGTGTGCGTCAGAGAGGATTAATGTATGGACGGATGGTTCAGTGTGTGCTGTGTGTATCCTCTCTGTGTGTGTGTGTGTGTGTGTGTGTGTGTGTGTGTGTGTGTGTTCTTCCAGTAAATGTGGCTGCAGAGGCTGACATGGCGTTTCCAGGAAGTGCTGACATTTAATGGCCACTGTCTCTTGAAATGTGTGTGTGTGCATAATGTAATGTAAGTCTCTGTACATGCACACCATCAGTTTTGTTGTGATTTAAGTAAAGTAGAGAAAGATGGATGTAATGAGAGAGAGTGAGAGAAAGGGAGAGAGCAGGTAAATTAGTTGTATTTAATCTGTTTATTGATATGAATCTTGATGGAGGTCAATTTCCTCAGATCAGTAAAGTAGTTGAAGTTGAAGTGTGTGTGTGTGTGTGTGTGTGTGCTGCTTTGTTGGTTGACTGACGGCCTCTTGTGCCTTTTGAATGACGATTTGACTAATGGGCAGATTATTTTAGAAGTGCAAACACACACACAGGTACATCTCAGAGAGCTGCGATCCCTGCAGCAGTAATGTGTTTTTCCAGAGGCTTGATATCAGGTTTTGAAAGCTGCTGCTGAGCTGTTGTGATGAAGACATGAGAGAATAAAATATGAACTGAGTGATTCTCCATTTCAAAGTAACTCTAATCAATATTTTTATAGTAAATATGGATCAAATGACTCTGTAATGTAAAAGGTGGTGGTCAAAGTGAAAAAGAGAATTATCACCTGACTCTGCAGCTTCCCTCAGTTCTTCAGAGTGTTTGATCCTTTTTCAGATTTTTTTCTGTTTTTGTCTTTACCTCTACTCTCATCAACCCCATTTACAGCTTTCCAGTTTTTCCATTTTTTTCTTGCTAAAAGTTACCGCAACCTACAGTCCAGCAACAACGTGCCAGGTCGCAGATCATATCGGCGGTCATTAATTAACCTGAAATTTGTGAGTAACTTGATAACGGGCCAAAACTACACTTGGCTTTTGTTGGTTTGGGTGTCTGTAGAGAGAAACTCCACCCTTTAACACCAGTGTACAGTCAGAGGGATCTAAGTGTTTCTGTAGTTCCAACAACTCAAACAGAGTGAGACCTCTTCTCGAGTAAAACCATCAGCCGATCATGTCGAGTCACTGTTGGGAGTCACTCGCTGCCATAGTTTGAACCAGGATCTAGTAGCTCATGAGAAATGAGGTGGGTCAGATTCAAGTAGGCTACAGCTGTCATCCCAATGTGTCAGATATTTAGACATTTAGGTCAATGTTGGTCTTCAGATTGGACACTGTGTCAGCAGATACTCGATACGATGATCAAGACATCCTTAGTTTTCAGTGAAATGAAGCTCTAATGCTGGGCAGGTTAGTGCACAGTGAGTTGATCAGACAGCAGACAGACATGGTTAGAGACTAGCTGGAGAACGTGATGAAGTGTTTAGCAGCTGAAGAGACAGATATAATGGTAATGTTGCTCTGATGTGTTGTTGGATTTAAATAACAAATAGATTCAAAGTTGCAGAGAGTCTCAGTTCTGAACCTTCAGAGCAATGAGCGCAAGAGTGAAATAGAGTACAGACAGAGAAAAAGAAAACAATAAGACCAAACTGGGAGAAACTGAGATCTAAGTTTAGAAAGCTGGAAAGGGAGAGGTGGATGAAGCAAAAAGTAAAGGTTTAATAGGTGAAAGCATAAAGAAAAGAAGAGTTGGAGGTGGACAAGACAAGATGGAGAATCCTGCAAGGTGACAGTAGGAAGCAGAGTGTGATGAAAAGAGGAAAAAGGGGGAGAGAAAAGAAGCAAAGGGAGGAGAAGTGGGGGAGGAGATGGAAAGTGGGAAAGTTGTCGGCTGAGAAATGGATGGGTCGGCCATGACAAGTCCGAGACACACTGTAATCATCTGTGTGTGTGTGTGTGTGTGTGTGTGTGTGTGTGTGTGTGTGTGTGTGTAATTCTAGATATCATATAAGGCCACTGACAGTATGATATTTTCTCATCAGTCAGACAGACAGTCACACACACATACACAGTGGACTCTGTCATAAACACTATACTGTATATACTCTGTGTGTGTGTGTGTGTGTGTGTGTGTGTGTGTGTGTATGTGTGTGTGTGTGTCTGCAGACCATACACACGGACTGTGCTGTGTGTGATTTTGCTGGTTGGTTGCTTGCTGTGCTGTTTCGTCAGGCTGTGTTTGCAGCCTTCCTGTCCTCAGTTACAAACCTCACTTACCTTCTGTGTTTGAAATTTCATGGTCCTGATGTTTCTCAGATTATTATTAGATAAAGTAAAATATTGATTATTAATTGATGAAGAGAAATCTAAAGTTAGCTGCTGCCCGACACTGATGTTGTTGCAGAGTATCTTTGTGTGTTCTCGTGCTGTGTGTAGCTTCATGTTGTGCTTTCTTCTGTTGTGTGTCGTTGTGTTTCTTCTTGTTGCCATGTTGCGTTGTGTGACATCATTTTGTGTTATGTTGCCTTGTTATTTTATTATGTCTCGTCCAGTGTGATGTCTTCAAATGTAATGTTGTTGACTAACGGACAAAAACCCCAAAGTAATCATTTTGCAGTAATATTAAATAGAGAAAAGCAGCTGAATCGCAAAGTCATTTCATTTATTTCTTTTCCAAAAGTCTGATAATGATATATTGGCCAATAACCAGCAACATAAACAGATATATTGGTAAAGATCTCTTAAACTAGGTTATTAAAGAATTGTATCGAGCAATGTAAAGATAAACTTGTTGATCCTCTATGATGGACAAACTATAGCTGTGTTTCCACTGCGTGGCTCGACTCGACTCGACTCGACTCGACTGTGGCGAGTACCTGGTAATTTATTTGGTATCACCTTGATCGAGGTTCCAAGCGAGCTGAGCCGATACTAAAAGGTGCTGTGAAACACTTCAGACCACTGATTGGTCAGAGGGGATCGTCACTCGTGTGACGGGGACTCCCTTCACAAACCCAGCATTTTTAAATAGCTAAGCCAGAACCAATAGTGACTGCATTTTTTTTTTAATTCACTTGACCCAGATTTTTAAAAATGGCAACCCAAAAAACCACACCGTGGTCGATTGATGAAGTGCAGATGTATCAACCATCCCTCCGATGTCCTCTGTTATAAGAGCAGCATAGCTCCTTTAAGTGTGTGTGTGAGTAGAGAGTGTGTGTTTGAGCAAGTGAGAAAGCGTGAGCCACAGAGAGTGGCTGAACGGGAGCAGAGGAAAAGGTTTTCAGTTGAGCAGTAAATGGACAGTGTAGGTTACAGTCTGTCAGTCAAGTGAATTAATTAGTAATAGTCACACAATCTAACGCTTCACCCTTGATACATGTGTCAATTATTTTTATGTGATGACATATGCGACACTACACCTGTCAGTGATGAAACATAGTTATGATGGGGTCAAAGGTCGGGGGGGAACCAGGAGCAGGTGGGTTTAGTGCTCGGCTCATTATTACATTATCAGACAGATGTTTGTATGTGCGTCTCTGTGTGGTTGGGAAAACCCTCTGACTGCTGTGAAACTCACTTTACTCATCCTCTGGTGATCATTTTTAGAAGGTCAATTGGTGAGTGTGTGTGTGAGTGAGTGAGTGAGTGTGTGTGTGTGTGTGTGTGTGTGTGAGTGTCGTGTAGCAGACAGTGTGTGGGTTTGTTTGATGACAGGGCTCTGCTGAAACTGACAGGACTGTCTGAAATAAGAGACCTCTGCTGTCACATCCCCACTGTGTGTGTGTGTGTGTGTGTGTGTGTGTGTGTGTGTGTGTCTTTGTGCATAAAGCTAAATACATGTGTTTGTGTGTTTTTTAGATCAACAGACAACAAAGGGGGCCTCACTTCCCTGTAAACAGTGATTGTTTGTACAGTGTGTGTGGCTGTAAACACACTCCACCTCTGTATGTTTGTGTGACTTGGTGTGTGTGTGTGTGTGTGTGTGTGTGTGTGTGTGTGTGTGTGTGTGTGCGCGTGTGTCTTGTGTGTGCTTTAGTTTTACTGTTGCCTTGCCAGAATCTGTGTTTGTGTGTCTGAGTGCTTGCTGCATTCCCTACTTCCTCATGTGACTCACCTTGTGACATCATGCTGTGACATCACTGTCTATGGGAGGCGCGATTGGTCAAAAGGCTGATGGAGCCTCACACTCTGTCACTCTCCTTTACTTTGACTCTCAGTGGAGCCAACATCTTCTCTTCTTATAGAGTGATTTCTTTTGTTGTTTCTCTGAGGATTGAAGGTTGAAGCATGTTTCTGTGCCTCTGCTAAGGTAAGATCGACCTGCTGCTTTGTGAAGGAGAAGTCAACAGTTGTATTTAAGGTGAAACCTTCTGTTGAAAACAAAAAGTTTGTTTAAATTTGTTTGCTTTTTGTCCAAGTCTACCTCTACTGTTTGTATTGGATTCTACGTCTGATCTTAGTTTGTGAAAGGCTCTAAGGAAACAGAAAATACTGACTCTCCAGGGACATGATTTTCTGAAAACACCTGCAGGGACCTGATCACTGTCAGGACTGTTAACATATTCAGGACAAATGAAATTCTTGGAGATTAATAGATCATTGGTGGATCATCAATAGTGTGTGTGTGTGTGTGTGTGTGTGTGTGTGTGTGTGTGTGTGTGTGTGTGTGTGTGTGTGGACCCAAAAAGACTCCCTTCGAGCGACTCTGTCCACTGAGCATTCAGCAGAGCAGGTTAGCTTGCGTGAGGGTGTCGTGTTGTTAAAATGTCCCTCTGTGCCTCTCAGCTGTGCCTCCATACTCCAGGTCGTACTTGCACAACAAAGTGTGTGTGTCATTTTCTGACCACGCAGAAAGTTGCTCTTTTCCTTCTCACAGCATTTAGGTCTGAGTCAGTAGACACACACACACACACACACACACACACACACACACACACACACACACACACACACACACCATGGTTTAGTCAGCATAGTGTTTGTAGATCAAATAGACTCAGTGAGCAAATGGAAACTCTTTGTTCTTGGACTTGATGACCATCTGATGAAGACCAGAATAAAATGCGTCTTTCAAATTGTTTGACTAAATTAACAGTAAAAGTCCATAATAATTGTTTTGAATTTACTACATACTATTCAGCTAGCAATATTTAATATCTTCATATTTGTGGGGTTTTTTTTCTTTTCTTTTTTTCTTTTACGTGATTGCATGAAAAGCCTCTTAAGCAGTTGTAGAGCATTATGGGAAAACCAAGCATTTTGCTGATCAGTAGAAGCAATAATACATAGAAGGCAGGGCTTGTAGGTTTGTTTGTATAGCACCTTTCAAAAGCAAGCAATTTGAAGTGGTTTACTTAAGACATAAAAGGCCTGAAGACAAGATTGAACAGAAACACAATATAAAAAGATATAAAATAAGTTAAAATAGAATAAGCCAGATGAAACAGGAGAATGAAAGTGACAGTGGTGCAGTGCAAGATACAAATGAATGAAGAAATAACTAACTTTAATAAATCTGAGAATGAATTAATTCTGAATGCTCTCCTGTGATTAGTTGATTTTCCTGCCACTCACCCTGCTGCCTCCCCTGTGATTGGTGTGTTCTTGTGCAGGAGCGGCCGGCTGCAGCCTAGCTGAAGATGTCTGATAATGGGGAGGTCGAGGACAAGCCCCCAGCTCCACCCATGAGGAACACCAGCACCATGATCGGCTCCAGCAGCAAGGACCCCGCCCCCCTCAACCACAGCTCCAAGCCCCTCCCACCAAACCCAGAGGACAAGAAGAAGAAGGACCGCTCGATCCGATTCATTCTGACCGGAGGAGGCGATAAGAGTGAGTTCTGAGATCACTGTGACAGAGTGTGAACTATAACTGAACTATAACTGCTGACACTCACGGTGCCCTTGAGCAAAGCTCTTCAAGCCCTTTAATTAGATATTTATATATAAATACCAGAACGTGAGCTAGTGAACTCGTGTTTTCAAAGCAGTATTAGATCAACAAGTACAGACAGACACGTGATCCTGAATCAAACAATCCTCTTCAGGCCTGTCATTGAAACGGCTTCTCATTTTTATCATCGCCACATTAAACAGTGCCAGAATTCACCATTTCTCCATTTTTTTTTCAAAATCACATCAGTCGTCCAAGATGTCATCTTTTTCACCAAGCACATCTCAATCAATAGACAGCAAACACATTCAACTCTCCTCAGTGTGTCTGCTTGCACTTTCACGGTCTCTGTCTGTGTGTTGGAGCAGCAGAGCGCCGTTTACATCAGTCTGGCCTTATTGTGTCAACGCTGCTATCAGACGCTCTGCAGCAGAATTCAACTCTCTGTACCTTCTCTGAGCTTCTTTGAAGTCTGTTCAGGAAACTCCCGTTTATCTCAACCATTAAGAATGTGGTGAGGTGCAGAAATGTGCTGGTAAGAAATGAAGAGCCATGTTAATATGGACATGTTAACATTCAGCGTGTGACTCTGCTCAGTGGCTCGCAGCGGCATAATAAAGACCAAGTGGAACAGGACAGTGATGAGGAAGAGAGCGTCTGCTCAGCAAAACTTGTCCTGGATGAAATGAGGTGAAAAAATAAATAGAAGTGTGGGTTATTGTGTGACAGCTGAACACAGTCTCACAGCGTCTCTGTGTATTCAGTGTGTTAATGATGTGGTGTTTTATCTCGGCCTTATTGTGTCAGTGCTGGTGGAAGCATCGTAACGTACATGTTCGTTTTTCACATCAGTGTAACAGCCTTTCAGATGCACACTCAAAGATTTTTCTGTTCTTCTGTTATTGTGGTCCCTTCTTAAAAAGTCATAGAATGAATGAAGTTACAAATAAACAATATTAATTTAAAACGCACAACCACATCAGTTACATAAACTTACAGCAGCTAAGAATCTAGATTTTTTATTTATTTTTTGTTGAGTACAACCAAGATCTCTTTATTACTGGAACAATACTGTCAGGATTCTCAGACTGATCTGCTCCTTTCCAGTTTATCTAATGCTCCATTTTTATCTTCAGTTTTTTAAAAAGCATTGTATAATCTAAAGCATACCTTTAAGACAAGTGCACAGAAGAGTAAAACCAGACGTCTTGGATTGAAACATTGATTCATTGTAAGAAATTCTCTGTAAGCTGCTGCTTTTCCATTTGCACTGCTGTTTTGGTCCAGTGTTACACAAGTGATTGGTGGCTTAAAGGAGGAAGTTGATCAAACCAAGAATTTAGGACAATACAACAGACATGTGTCACTGAATGAAAGTTATCATTTGGGGAATATATTTATGTTGAACAAATGTGGAATTCAGATGCAGTGATTCTCCTGATCTCGTAGGAAAGACCAGAACATTCATTAAAGCATGAAGTGTTTCCAGCACTGGACATTGTATAAAAAGAATGTAATCATGTTTACAGAATTACTCTGCTCATGGAAACAGATGAGTTTGGCCTTGTTGTGTCAGTACTGAGAGCAGATGCACTCACTCATAATCTCCTTATAACCAGCAAATGATTTCTGTTTCGTCCTCCGTGCAGTGACTCTGTACAGACGTCCTGCACCTGCACTGAAGCTGGCAGATAAACACCTGCTAGTGATGCCCCTGTTCTTTACACCAGTATTGGATCAGATGCTGACTGTAGTAATCAGATTGATAGTCAGCCAGCTGTGACAGATCAACAGTAAGCTCTGGAGATGGAGGTGTGCAGCCTGTCACACCTCACTCTTCCATAACTCCTATACTACTGCAATAGATGCACTTGATGAGCGATGGCTGTTAATGCTACCTTCACACCAGCTGAAGGCTTCTAATGTGACTGAGCAGCAGGAGGAAATGCTCTGTTTACATTAGCAGTAACTTAATCCAGCTCTGATACAGCTGTAGGATAGTGAACAGTAAACAGTGAAACTGATTTCAAGAATACAGTTTGTGTTGGAGTGTTAATTCAACACTGACCTGACCTTGGGACCACTGTGCAAATACAGGAAGCAGTGCTGTGACAGCAACAGTTTTATATGGCTGGCCTGCTGTAGACAATGCATACACTACATGCATGTACTCACACAGGCTCAGGCCACACACTTAAACATATAACATACACATATTTGAACTATTGCTTGAAGTATTTTATTTGTATACTTTACTTTGTGAACTGTGTTCTGTGCTATTCTGTCTGAAATCTGGACAATCAGTTTGAGGATTTATTCTAAGTTAAAACCACTGTATCGTTGGTGTCCAGCCTTCTGATGTGCTCTTGAGCAGGACACTGACGCCCCCTCGCAGCTGGAGAGTTGTTCTGTATTCAGATATTTTCTCAGTGACTTTTTCACCATAACAAGCTCCAGTGTGTTTCTGGAGGAATGTACACGTAGCCATTTCTGTTGACAAACTGCATACTACTACAGATTACCCATGATGCTTTGTGGGAGGTTGGTGGTAGTACATCATTGTTAGTTATCCAGGCTGCCTGTGATTCTCAGTGGGGTTTCGATTTCCCAGAGGATCAACTCACTTCGTTTCCAACATATGGCGTCTCCTTTGTCGTCCTCTCAGATTCTGTCTCTCTTCTTCTTGTTCCTCACTAGTCCTGTATTTTTATTTCCATCTTTTTTTCATTCTCATTTTCTTCTTTCTCCACTCTTTTTCCTAATTTTCTCTCTTGTGTTTTCCCTCTCTGTGTTTCTTACTCTTTTCCGTTTTACTGTTTCTCTCTGGGTTTAAGACCTTTCCAAGAATTTTAATGAACCTAGATCTCTTGGTACCTCCTCTTCAAGGGCTTTTTTTTTTTTTTTTTACACAAAAAAAGATGTTGCATTTAGGATTTTCTGTTACACTCAGTTTAATTATTGAATTGGTACAACATGTCAGCTCCTCTTCTGCGGCCTTTGGGAGCCAAGTTAGGACTCTGAAACCTTTTGTTTTTATGCTCTTAAACCCTCTCATAAACCTTTATTCTAAAGGGAAATGAAGTTTTGGATAACCCTGCGTACTTAAGGTTCCAAACTATAATGTTCAGAAATATATCAATTTAACAAGTATAATCTGTCCTGTAAATGATCAACGCGTCATGTTACGTCAGACAATCTAAAAATGTTTTCAAATCCAGTGTTTTGTTTTTTCTTTCAGCCTACAAGAAGAAGGAGCGCCCAGAGATTTCTCTGCCGTCTGATTTTGAACACACCATCCATGTCGGCTTTGATGCTGTTACCGGAGAGTTTACTGTAAGTGTGTGTGGTGTTGTGTGTTTGTTCCCTTGTGTGTAGTAACACACCTAAATTTACTGAACACAACCAAAGTGTGTGTCTGTGGTGTGTATTTGTGTGTCTGGTGTGTTTACGTGCCTACACACATCACTTTTAATTGCTTACCAAAGGACCCATGTTCATTGTTGCGTGCAAGTGTGTGTATAAATGTGTGTGTTTGTGCATTTGATACACACACTTGGCAAATGAATCTTTTTAAATAATCACATTAGACAAAGACGCCTTGTTTAGCTGACTCACTTGATCCGCCTGACTAAACTCTTTTAGCTGGGTTAAACCGTGTGTGTGTGTGTGTGTGCGTTTGTATGTGTGTGTTTTCATGTGTGTGTGTGCGTTTGTGTGTGTGTGTAGCTTCCCCTTCCTTTTCTGTAATCTGGGACATAGTTCCTGCTTCTTAGTTATACACACATCTATATGCAAATAAACATTTGTCATTTTTACTCAAATCAACACAAGCTATATATAACTCAGTGAGCAGAGCAGTGTACAGAGACACTGGACATATGGATGAAATGATGGTTTAACATTTAAGGCAGTGGAGGAGTGTGTGTGAGGGACTGACCCAGACGGACGAGTAGAAATAGAGCTGGACAACAAGAGAGATGTGACCCAGTTATATGACTGAAGTACAAATATGACAAGCCTGCCTTGTTACAACTCTGTAGGAAGCCTGTCTGTGTGTCTGTGTGTCTGTGTGTAGTATGAGTGTGTGTTGTTGTATTGTCTGAAACTTATTGTTCATCGTGAAGTGATGGACATTTGTCTTTGACACGGCTCATAAATAAGTAGAAAATACACAGTGAACATGGAATATCAAAAGAAGTAAAACTATTTTTGTTTTTGTGTGTGTTTTGTGTGTGTGTGTGTTTAGGGCATGCCGGAGCAATGGGCCCGGCTCCTGCAGACATCCAACATCACCAAACTGGAGCAGAAGAAGAATCCTCAGGCCGTCCTCGACGTTCTGAAGTTCTACGACTCAAAAGAAACGGCCAACAGCCAGAAATACATGAGCTTCACAGGTACACACACACACACACACACACACACACACACACACACACACACACACACACCTTTCTCCTTCTTCCGGTCTTATAATTTGTTGCATTTTTCCCTACAGATAAAAACGCAGATGTCTACAGCTCCTCCACCACAACGGTAAGACTCCTGTCCACACAGTCACAACTGTTTCTGTACAGCATAGCTGCAACCAGCACTGAGGGTGATCAGATGTCATTAGAACCACCTAATAATATTAATAATAGTCTCCCCATTTCTTTTCCTGTACTTTTTTCTGACCAAGATGAGAGCAGTCAACCTTAAATCAAGATAATGAATAACATTGAAAACATGAGTAATTTTGGAAGCTGCTATCATAATAATTTTTGGAAGGAGAAGCTACAGGAAATTCAATGTGAGGCTCTGGATATTTATCTTGATAAATAGAGTGAATTGCTATTGTGTTTCACTTCTGTCACTCGTGTTCAATGGACATGAAGTCTGTTTTAGCTGATGCTGCGAGCCATTAACTTAAGAGAAAGAAAGAGAGAAGAGCCAGTTTAACTAGCACAGCAGCAAACATATTTGAATCACAACTACGACTAAATGTTACCTCAACAGGTAACAAACACAAACATTATATTCATTCCCAAACTGTGAACCCTTCAAGCAAACTACCAGCAGAGTCAGGTGATGACAAAAAAGATTGACAAGATACAGAAAATGAGACCACTGGTACTCTGTTCTTCCACAGGTGTTAAAATAGAGACCAAAAGTCAGGTTTGAGGGGAAACAAAGTCAAGGGGAAACTCTCTTGAAGGGTAATGGAGCCTGTCTGTCGTCTGTCAGGCTAACAAGGAATGAAAGGATTAAGAGAGGAAGGGGGGGAGCTGCAGAGTGAGACGATGAGGAGATTAAAAGGAGCGGAGGAGATGAGGTTTAATCTACCGTTTGACAAGACAGACCGGAGAGAGCAGGAGAGGAGGCGCAGAGTCTGTGGAGAGAGAGAGTAACTGACGGAGTGAGATGAAAAGAGAGAAGGTGATAGAAACAGAGAGGTGAGAGGAGAACAGAAAAAAAGCAGGGCGTCAAAAGCAATGGACGAGGCTGAAGACATCGTGTTGAGGTGCAGGATTGTGTTTCCTCTGAAATGTTTTGTATCTTAACTCTCGTAACTTTACTTATTTAATATGATTCTTGTTTATCAACTCTATATAAAAAAACTACAAACACTTTGTGTTTCAAGATTATACATGATGAAGGTTTATATCAACAAAGGATTCTCTTATAAATCAACATTATGTGACATCATGCTAAAGTGTTATTTTTTTATGTCTATTTATTGCTAAATATCTGTTTAGCAAAAACTGTCTAATGGAATTATTATCAGGGAACCACATCCATTTTAATTAAAACATTTGTTTTGAGATGTGACATAAATCTGAACAGCTGTGAAACTACTTGTTGCTTGATATCTAAAGTCAATTCAATGGGGGATTATTTGTGATTTATTTGCAAAGCTTTTTATTTAGATATTAATGTTCAGGGGAAGTGTTAATACATACTCATACATTATTTCTTATCTAGCTTAAAAGGACACAGGTGCTCTACCTGATGTGTGTAAGTTGCAAATTTTCCCACTGAGGGATGAATAAAGGTTTATCTTATCTTATCTTAGGTGCACTCATTTTGATTGGCCAATGCATTTCCAATACTGCTCCAAACTCAGTTGTTCTTACTGAAATAAATAAGGAAGCTTTTGGAAGGTGCCTTTAAACAAAACTATGAAGGTGAGGAGAAGGAGAAGGGAAAAGGATGTTATGATGATGCCACTCCCAGAGACACACTCCTCTTCCTCCCTCTCTCTCTCTCTCTCTCTTCCTCCCTCTCTCTCTCTCTCCTCCCTCTCTCTCTTCCTCCCTCTCTCTCTCTCTCTCTCTCTCTCTCTCTCTCTCACTCTCTCACTCTCTGTTTCTTTCTATCTCTCTCTGCATTGTGAATCAGCATCTTTTCCTCCTTTCACCATCTCCCTGTCTCTGCAGCTTGGCCACCAGCCGAGCATCAGACTATCAGAGAGAGATAGAGGAGAGAGAAAGAGAGGGATGTAGAGGAGGATGTGTGACTAGTGGCATCAGAAGCCAGACGTGACCAGAGCTCTCAGACATCCACAGTGATGATGAGAGGAGGGCGAGAGAAGGGACAGAAGAAAGCGTGGAAAGACAGAGAGGGGAAGAAGGAGGAAAGAAGGTTAAACAGAGAAAAACGAGCAGAGAAGAAGAGCTAAAGACGAGCAGAAGGACTTCTCTGCTTGATGAGATGATGAAGCAGTAACAGGAAGCAATGATGGGTCTGGTATCGTTGTTGGCTCATGTGACGACGATGTCACTGAGGCCCCGCCCTCTCCCCCCCTGTGACATCACGCAGAGCTCCAAGGCCGTGTCGGAGACGCCCGCCATAGCAACGGTATCAGAGGACGAGGATGAAGATGAGGCCGAGCCCCCGCCGGTGATCGCCCCCCGACCAGAACACACCAAATCAGTAAGGACACGCACACTCTTTCTATATC
This sequence comes from Holacanthus passer, assembly GCA_025331565.1. Lineage (NCBI taxonomy): Eukaryota > Metazoa > Chordata > Actinopteri > Pomacanthidae > Holacanthus > Holacanthus passer. The sequence continues at coordinate 5,213,649 of JAFREQ010000017.1, forward strand.
CATGAAGACGCTCATAATTATAATGCATCCTCCACCACAACTGGCAAACCCAGACCCTGATGTCGTCCGACCTTCTCTTAACTGCTGCTACAACTATTTCAAACCTTAACCTTAAAGTCAAGTCTTAACCTTCAAACAGTCCTTTGAAGTAGTGAGGACTGGCCAAAATGTCCACACACACACTCACTCACACTCACTCACACACACACACACACACACACTTTACTTTACTGAGATTACTTTACACTTTTAGTAATTTCCTCCTAAAAAGCTGAAGTGTAGCTAAGTTTAGTGAAATGTGAGAAGTGCACATTCAGATTTATTTATCTAGTTGAACATGGGTGATTTCTGTTATTTAAGTGCAGTCTAGAGAGAGGTGTGTGTGTGTGTGTGTGTGTCTGACAGTCACAAGGGAAGCTGAGGTTTTTTATTTAGAAACAATTTTCAAAGAGGCTTTCTGTTCTCTACCAGGTCAAATTAGTAGTATACACACACACACACACACACCTACACACACCCCTACACACACTCACTGAGAAAATAATTTCAGAAAGACTGGTGCAGAGCCAGTTCCAAACGTGCCTGTTAGAAACGGGCCGATTGCCTGAGCCAGTTCCAGAAGCCACAGTTTTTCATACAGATGCACCACCAGTGATTTTTTTCCTTTTTAAACTTCAGTGTTATGCTGCTACGCTCACCTGGGCTCATATTTTAAATCTTAAATCTAAGGCCAGTTTGCCTGTAATCTAGTGCCTCTCCCTGTGTGTTGCATTAGATGTGACAATGGGATCTAAACCTCCCTGGGTGAATGTAACCTGTCCTGTCTTGTGGGGCTGTGGGGGTTTAACTCAGATTAGATAACCATCATTTAACTAATAATAATAATTAATGACTGCTCTCACAGTATTACTGTCACAACATCATAGTATTCTAACTGTCTTTATATCCTTTATCCTTTCCAGGCACACTATGGGCAAAACACACACACACACACACGCACACACACACACACACACACACACACACAGTTTCTCACATTAGGAAACAACTTCACAAATTCCTTTTTTATGTCCTTTCCTTTCTTTTCTCTCTCTCTCTCTCTCTCACACACACACACACACACACACACACACACACACACACACACACACACACACACACATTGTTGCTCCTCTGTCAGACAGGTTGGCGGTTGAGAGGCTGCTTCCATGGGGCCACCGCCGTTTCCACGGTGACGAGTCTAGTGCACCTGACTGGAGCTCCCACCACAAACATGCACACAGACACACACACACACACACACACACACACACAGTGGTCCCTCTGTTGTTATTCGTCTTTTCATCCCAACAGTGTGAAAGTGGAGCTGGACTGAAACGTCTCACAGCTCAGTCACAACAGTTAGTTTTCTTTATCTGGACTATAACATCAGCATTTTTATTACTGACTGGTGACCCTGCTTATCCAGCTATCTACCTATCTACCATGAAATTGTCATTGTGATTGTCATAAAATTGTCAAGATCGACTATTAAATTAATATATTCTCTTATTTTTGATTGTTTGAAACTGTCTTAATTCACAGATTTTCACTTATGTTATTCTTTCAGATATACACTCGCTCAGTGATCGAGCCCCTCCCTCCTCCTCCGACCAAAGATGCCGCGACCTCCCCCATCTCCCCGCCGACAGCCGCCGCCGCTGCCGTCACCCCCGCCCCCCCTGCAGAAGGCCCCCCCAGCAGCCCTCCCAGTGCAAGCCCCGCCCCTGGGCCTTCTGTGCCCCGCCCCCAGGACAAAACCAGGAAGAAGAAGATGTCGGACGAGGAGATTCTGGAGAAACTACGTAAGACCCATTCATACACTCGAACATGCAAAATGATGCAAAAAGCTACAAACAAAAGATCAACCACACTATATTGCCAAAAGTATGTGGACACCTTAGTCCAGAGCGTGGATATTAATGCTGCAGCATGCAATGATATTTTAGACTACAGCTGGGTTTGTCCCTCTCTTCTTCCAACGTGACAATTCCCCCGTGCACAAAGCCAGCTCTGTAAAGAAATGTTGTTCCCAGTTTGGTCTGGGAGAAGTTGACTGGTCTGCACAGAGTCCTGACCTCAACCCCAACCAGTATCTCTGGAAAGACCTGAAACACAGTGAGTCAGACCTTATCATCCAACATCAGTGTTGGACCTCACTGAAGGGGAGCAGATCCCTGAAGCCAGTTTCAGCATCTGGTGGAAAGACTTGGTTTTAATACCCTGATATGGATCATTTAAAGGATGCAGACAGAACAATGCGATGATCGTTCGTGCCATTGCTTTTACATCAGGTGTTAGTTACCTTTTATCTTTTATCTTCAGAACACAATTTTGTGAGAGGCTGTAAAACTCTTTTCTGAAACTTTATGTGTGTACTAAACTTTATTTCTAGAAATAATATTTGTACCAGCTGAAGATAAGCAGTGTCTCCACGTTTAAAGGTGAAACTGTCGTCTGTAAAACAGAAGTCAGTCCAAGTCCTGAGTCCAGTTGCTGATACGTTTAAAAGCCTTTGTGATGGCATACAAAGATTAAAACTAATGAGTTGTGACCAGTTAGGAATCCACCAGAGTCATGATCAAAGTGGTTTTCATTTTAAAAAGTCTATTACATGCATTAACATTTTATATGAGTACGACAGCACCTGTACATTAAACATACAGAAACGTCTTAATTCGCAGACTTAATGTGTATCTATTGATATTATGTGATCCGAGGTGCACGTGACTTTATTAGTCAGGTACTCAGGTGAGTACCAGGAGCTGGTGTCTGGTACTCACCTCATACATCGCGTCTCATTAAACACAGTCTTCCTCGCTGTCCTCCATGGTGTCTCCCTCACATTGGTAAAATGTTGTTGTACATACTGACATTGAGAGCAGCTGTCTGAGCACATGGAGACCAGTGCAGACCCGCCTACCAGTTATGTGCACCCCTGTATATAATGTCTATATTAGTATATTGGTATAATAAACTAGTCATTCGTTTGTCTGTAAATGTCGTTGTTATCCCATATCTATATTCTGTAAAGTAAAAACTGATGCTGTTGTTGCCTTCCACAGTTCAGTGAGGACAGAGTCTCCGGGGGGCTAATTTTAGTCTAGTGTAGTTTTGACAGGCTGTTTCATCACATTCTCTTTATATGCACACTCACAGGGTTTGAATTTATTTTAAGCTCCAGTCAGGTCGGCTGTGATTTCAGCACCAACCAGCTTTTTAAACTGTATTTTATTATATTTTTAACAACAAGAAAGCAGTTCATGTGATGCGTGCATGAGATGAAATCTTTTGTCTGTCTTGTGAATTTGGTTCACAGTTGGGCAGGATTTTTACTAATTATATGATCTGCCTACATGACACTGTGCTCATTATTACTTTAGGCCTCCATGTTGATGACAATAATGGTTTTATAGTCGGTGTTTTTGCCGAAGTTCGTGAGGCACTGAAGGATGTTACATAACGTTATCACTTCTAACTAAAGAAACCGCCCGCAGAGTCTCTCAGTGTTCAAATGATCCTGTTAAAGACTTTCTTGTACTGACGTGTTAATGTTTATTCTCTGGTTTCATTGTCACATTCCCAACATGGTGGCGTGACAGCTGTCCTGAGCCTCAGTGACAGAGCTCTGTTGACTTACACTGCCACAGCTAACAGATGTTTTCTCAGAAATGAACCACAGATCTTAAAGTATTTGAATTGTCCTCAGTGGTTTGTTGCACAGACCTCTGGAGCTTTTCACTGCCTCTCCTCGCTTCCACTAACTGAATATTTACATGTCAACAGAAGCTTCACACACACAGACTCAGAAAGTCCTTCTTTTTGTCTTGTTTAATGCGTAGAGATGATAATACTTCTTATTTTAAACCCAAATGAAGTAAAAACCTTGATTGGTATGAAATTCAACCAACACAATGAATCCAAGTCCTGAATACACAGCAGCATGTGTTCATGGGAAGCAGGAACACTAAACAACTAAATTGAGTTTAGTAGTCATCCAACATAATATTGTTTTAGACGTGTCCAGTGAGCTGCAGCGACAGAGCTGTAGCCTGTTACTGTACACAATGTCAGACACTGGTTTCCTACAGCGCTGACAGGTTTATTGGCATTTTACACCATGTGCCACAGTATACTTTCCCTCTAGTTACAGTTTTGAAATAATGTATGAAATATCTAAAATGCTAAAATAGTTTTTATACTCTGTCTCCTAATGATATATTGGATAACAGGTTTAGTATGTGTAATCTAAAACGGTTCAGTTTCTCAGTAGACAAAGGGAATTATTAGAGAGAAGTCAGAAAAGAATGAACATAATTTTGTGTAGGAGAAATATGAAACTCTATCTCATCTGTCTGTCTGTTTTAAAAACTATTGCCAAATCCTGTACTTTTAACTCAAATCAAGTAATAATTCCCCATAATTAAAGGGCGGTGTTGTATTTTTTTCAAAGTCTCTATGTATTTCAAACCATGGCCCAGCCCTTCAGAATGAAAGCACATATTTAAAAAACTTCTTCCCCTTATTGAAATGTGTTTTTGTGCATTTGTGACCCGTGAATAAAAGCCTGTATATTTTTTAAACCATGCCCCACGCCTGTCCAGATGTGCTCAGATCTCCCTCTACTGGTAAGACCAGGATACTGCCTGTCTGTCTGTCTGTCTCTCTGAACGACAGACCCCGATATCCACTGTCCCCGCCCCCACTGTCCAATCCTCACGTCTGATTGGTCGTCCTCTCTTTTCCATCATCCAGTTTCCTGCGGTGACAGAGTTTTGTCCTCTAATCACTTTCCTGCTGTGAACTCTGATTACTGCAGACAGAGCTGCTCCACTTCCTTTCTCTCTTTCTCTCTTTCTCTCTTTCTTGATTCAATCTTTCCCTCACGTCTTACTTTCTTTCAGTCTATCTTTAATTTCTTTTTTCCTTCTTTCCTCCATGATTCCTTCCTTCCTCGCTTCATTCTTTCTTTCCTTCTGTCTTTCTTGGTTCCTTCCCACCATCAGTTCAGTCTCTCCCAGCTGTTCTTTCTTTCTTCTTTGTCTTCTTTCATTCTTCCTGAACTTTTTCATGAATTTCTTTACATCTTCACTTTTTTTGAGACGTGTTTAGTTTTTCTTAGTCGTCGTTCCTTCTGTCCATCTTCTTTTCTCTCAGCTCTTTCTCCCAGTCAGCATGCTGCATTGACCTGAGTGTGATGAACATAGAGCAGAACTTGGATGGATAGAAAGACACCTGACTGTTCTATCCATTCAAATTCAGTGGTCCTGTACAGTCAGCATATAAATACCATCCAGCTGTGGATTATAAAGCCGGATTTTCTTTGTCTCTTGCAGATCCATAGAAGTTGTTGTTTGCTTTGATCAATCAATAATTGAGTTTTTGCTCCTCTTTCTCTCTTTCTTTTAACTCAGGGACGATTGTAAGTGTTGGAGACCCCAAGAAGAAATATACACGCTTTGAGAAGATCGGACAGGGGTAAGTCATAAATCTATCGTGGCAGAGTTGACATGTCGAGTCTCCTGAGATTGACTCACACACTCGACACATGCATTATGTCAATGTAGCATCACATTACATATGTACAATCTCAGGGTTTTTTGTTCACACCTGCACAGCGAGGAAGGATTTCAGGGAATTTTTGTTTGAAAGGGAATCGCTCCTGTTCCCCAACATAAAAACCTTCCAAAAGAAAAAAGAAAGTTGAAGCTGCATGTGTGAAAATGGCTGATGTCTGAGCAGGTCCTGCCTCCATGATGTGTGTTTGGTGTCATTAATATAACAAAGATTAGTTCAAAGCAATGGGAGCAGAGGTTCATGTCAGGCAAAACTGAAATATAAAAAACCTTTATTGGCTGAATGTCCACACAGGCGATACTGTGACGTACTTGTATTCAGTTCAGTAATTGTCAGGTTGAATTCTGAGGATATGAAGCATATATGAATAGGACAGCAGGATATGGATTTTATTTGTATATGTATTCATGACATTACCTGATTTTTTTTAAGAAACAAAAGAGGTTTTCATCCAACAAAGAACGATGACATGCTGCATCATGTTTAACTGGAGCTGTCTGCTGTCTGGTTTCAGAGCGTCTGGGACCGTGTACACAGCTATAGACATCGCTACAGGACAGGAGGTACGTTCCTTTATCATCCTCCACATTTCTGTTCTTCTTCCCACGTTCTTCCGCTCTTTATCCTCCTTCATTTTACAGCTAGTGACGCCCATTGTTCTCTAATGGAAAACTAAGAGAGCTAAAAAGACATGTTCTAACAAAAAACCCTGAGGGGACGTCAATATGTGAACCAAATTTTATGCCAAACAATCCAATGGTTGTTGAGATATTTCATTGAAAACCACATGTGAACCTCATGGTGGCGCTAGAGGAAGGTCAGAGGATCACTGAAGTCAGTTGGATTCATCTTCATCACTCATTCACTCATCTATCCATACATACATAAATATATACGTACATAGGGTATTAGTACAGTGACCACATTAAGGCTCCCACACAGAGACACTCTGAAAAGAGTAACGAGGAATTTACTTAAACATCCTAAAGTCAAAGAGAAAGTAGAGCGGAGATAAAGTGCACTTGGATGATGAACATGATTCTATACAGACACAGGTTAAATGTTCGCTGAAAGGCCAGATTTTATAGCAAGTTTAAAGTGAAACTAAGTTAAAAGATGATGCTGACCTGGGTTGAAATGAATTTCCCAAGACTAAGAAAGAAGAAAGGGTTTAAATTGCAAATTTAGGGAGAAATAGTTCAAAGTGACTTTTTTAAAGTTAAGAGGGGTCAGAGAAAAGGCTCGATGTTAAAGGCTTAACAGGAAGTGAAAGGAAACATAGGTTCATCCAGAGTGTCAGTCTTTAATCAGGTAAAATGAAGCGAAGAAGAGAAGCAAAGAGACTTGAGGGAAGAGAACAATAAGTTCGGCGGAAGTTTCCACAGTGAGAACATTGTGGCTGTAACTGGATTTAAGTCTGGTTTCAACAGCTGTGACTTCCAGGTTAATTTTGAAAGCGCTCGGCTCGTCTGTCATGCTAATCCTCCTCACTTTCACTCTCTGAGGATTAGTCTGTGTGCTCACTTTTTAATGTCTGTCAGGCTGCGCTGCCTAACAACCTTTTACTGCCTTCGGATTTAGATATGTTCCCCTCCTCGCCGCCTCTTCTGGCTGGCTGGCTGTCGTCTGTCTCCACTTTCTTGACATTTTCCTTTTCATCCTCTTGTCTTCTTTTATTCCCTGTCACAATATACATATATTTTTAATAAACCTGTCTGTCTGTCCTTCCTTCAACGTACTTCTCCCCACTTTCTCCAACCTCTCTGCTCTGTTTCTTCTCAGTTCCATCATTTATTTGCACTGAACATGATTCCAACTGCAGTAAAAAGCCAAACATGTCTCTTTTCTCTCAGGTTGCCATTAAACAGATGAACCTGCAGCAGCAGCCGAAGAAGGAACTGATCATCAATGAGATTCTGGTGATGAGGGAAAATAAGAACCCAAACATAGTCAACTACCTGGACAGGTTAGACACACACACTCACACGTATTTAAGATGTTAAATAACATACAAATATTTAGAAATGTTGTGACTGCTTTTACCTAAATTCCCCTGAACTTCCAACAGAGCAGCCATTGAAAATGGTATCTTGTATTTTTCTGTATTATTTTTTAATATTTATTTAAAATGAGGAGTCCCCCTGGTTCTGAAATACATTTCCTGTTTTCTAACGTCTGACAAAATGAGTATCATTGAAGTCATACCATTAATATAAACTCCTGCATATATTGATGTTTTCCATAGTTACCTGGTGGGTGACGAGCTGTGGGTGGTGATGGAGTACCTGGCCGGAGGTTCACTGACTGACGTCGTCACAGAAACCTGCATGGATGAAGCCCAGATAGCTGCTGTGTGCAGAGAGGTAAGAGACATGAAGCACCTTTGTAGTTGACTAAAATAAACACCCACTCTCTCGGGAGCTGGATGATATCCGAAAGTTTTATTGTTATTCAGAGTTTGGGACGTCCCATGAAAAACTTAGCTTGAAAGGAGCTGGTGGTGTATTGGGCCTGTTTTGAAGTGTGGAGGGCTAAAAAAAACTCTGCTCAGTAAAGTCCACCACACTGGGACACATGGTCGAACCATCTGGATTCCACTTGAACAGTGCTACAGATCTGCTCACACTGGACTCAGATCTGTTCGACTCCTATTCACATGCATGTTTTCTTGTTGTTGCTTTTCTCTCTCTCTCTTTCTGTCTCTCTCTCTCTCTCTCTCTCTGTCTCTCTCTCTCTTTCTGTCTCTCTCTGTCACTCTCTCTCTCTCTCTCTCTCTCTCTCTCTGTCTGTCTGTCTCCCTCTCTTTCTGTCTTTCTCTCTCGCTCTCTCTCTCTCTCTCTCTCTGTCTGTCTTGCTCTCACTCTCCAGTGTCTCCAGGCGTTGGAGTTCCTCCACTCAAACCAGGTCATTCATCGAGACATCAAGAGCGACAACATCCTGCTGGGCATGGACGGCTCCGTCAAACTCAGTCAGTCAACTGACATCATGTCATTTCATTCGTTCAGTTACACTTGCTTTGTAGTTGGACCAGCAGGGGGAGCTCTAACTCTATTGGAACCAGTGTCAAAGTTTAGTCTGTCCACCCACTGTGATGACAGTCTGTCAGTGTCCATACAGGAAATGTTTATCAGGCGTCAGCAATTAAACCATGTGCGAGTGTAACGTCACCATCGTTCAGCGTAACATCAGTCATCAGCGCTCCGGGTCTGTCAGACTGCTACTTATTTGTGTTTAAGATGTGTCATTGATATTAGTAGATGATAAAAAGTTACATTTATTGGCATTACCTCAGCTTACTATAGTTTACATGAGCCTTTATATTGTTATCTGCAGCACATTTATGAAACATGTAAAGGTTTGACTCAAACAATAAAGGGGTTGCTTGACTGAGGAGCTCAGTTGAAGAGAGAAATTCAAACGTTGTGAATACGTGGATTCACCTTGTCTTCTCTCCTCCTCCCAGCTGACTTTGGGTTCTGCGCTCAGATCACTCCTGAGCAGAGTAAACGCAGCACCATGGTCGGGACTCCGTACTGGATGGCTCCAGAGGTCGTGACCCGCAAAGCCTACGGCCCCAAAGTGGACATCTGGTCCCTGGGCATCATGGCCATAGAGATGGTGGAGGGGGAGCCGCCGTACCTGAATGAAAATCCTCTCAGGGTGAGGCTGTTTGGAGAAAGTACTGAGTGTGTTATATTCCTTTATTAGTCGGGGAAATTTCCAAACAGGCTGCCACTAGTGCTGCGCCATCACACTGACCAGGAATCGAGAGGCTGATGAAAACGGCAAAATGATATAATTTTTCTGAACATCTAAAAACTGTTTGATGTTTAACACCAACACAAATGCTCTATCTTTACTGTCATTCTCAGTGTCATTCTGAAAACCACCACTGGATGGCATCAAGAGTCCAAACGTTGTGGTGTTAAGAGTGTGTTTGTATAATCACATGTACTTTATGGGATGTAGACTAACATGTTGCATGTGTGTGTGGCCTAGGCGCTGTATCTCATAGCAACCAACGGGACGCCGGAGCTGCAGAACCCAGAGAAGCTGTCAACCACATTCAGAGACTTCCTGAACCGATGTCTGGAGATGGACGTGGAGAAGAGAGGCTCGGCTAAAGAGCTGCTGCAGGTACTTCATCTCCATACTCTACATAATGATTAATAAAATAAAGAAAACCTCTTTAACCACTTTATTGATTTTTTTAAACTTATATACAAAAAAGAAACTATGCTTGAACTACACTGAATATTTATCATCCAATATTCACCAAACGACAACATTAGTCGTTACTGACGACACAAGTGGCAGAAAAATCAATTCACACTTGACTAACAATGAGCAGTCGGTCTGTCCGGAGCAGCCTTTGGAAGTGGTTTGAGAAGTAAAGATTTGTCCCTTCCCCGGTGTTTCTCTGAGGTTCAGCTGTCTGCTCACAGTCAGACAGACAGACAGCTGTGTAGGTGTAGAGACGTGGAGGTGGAGGTGTAACTGAGCAGCAAACTGAGTTGTGCAACTGTCCAATGACTCAGAGCTCTGAGGTAAAACTGGTACTTAAAGACTTGTCAAAGAAGCAATTCAGTTTAATGGAATCATTACAAAACAGAATATAAAGGCAACAATCTTATCTTATCTTATCTTATGTATTCACATATCAGGCCAGGACAAAAAGCAGGAAAACATGAAAACACTCTTCCCTCAAGTCCCATGAATTTGTAAGAACGTTATTTGACTAAGAGCTGTTTCACATCATTTCAAGACGATTATCATTACACCATGTTAATAAAAAAACACAGGTTGTACTTTTTCACGCTGGGATGAAAAAATGTGAAATAAACATGCTCACTGATGAAGTAAGCGATATCCTGAAGTCACTCTTCACATGTTTGTGAGTGATCACAATGTGTGCCATTAAAAAATCACAAAGTCAACTGAGATTTTCTCGTCTTCCCAGAGTCTCTGTGAAGCCGCTAACCAGCTTTTATCTTTGTCTTCCATACTCAAGTCACATTACAACTTTATTCAGAACAGGGTTAGAATTGATTTCTATTTCCAGTATAACTAAATATTGTTCATAGCGCAGCAACAGTAAACTTCACAACAGCAAAGTCACTCAATAATTTCTCAAATCTCAAATGTCAGTAAAAGAAATAATCTTCCTCTGTGAACTTGAGAAGGAACGAAGGACGCAGACATCAGTCAGAATCAGTCTTTCCTCCTCCTCCTCCTCCTCCTCCTCCTCCTCCCTCTGCTGCTGCTGTGATTCACTGCCTGCAGGTACAGAGGAGGAGGAGGAGGAGGAGGCTGCCGACTCAGTTTACAGCAGTTTAGCCAGATTTAGAGATTTGTGGCAAACTAAGATAAACAGAACACACACAGTGCAGTATGTGTGTGTATGGACTGAAGAAGTCATAAATAAAAGTCAACATTATCACACATGTGAACAACATGATTAAACACATACATTTGTATATTAAAAAGTGAATTGCTTGTATCAGTGTGTCTAAAGAAAAATCACTATTTGATTTGATGATTTCATATTTTTCCTAATTGATGAATCAACTGGTGAAACTAATTTTATAACTAAAAGTTAATCTGTCTTTCTTTCTTTTCTTCACCTCAATCCTTTTCCTTCCCTCCCTCGCTCCCTCTCCCGCACGTCCTTACCCATCTTCTTCCCTTCCTCCCTCCTCCCCCCCTCCTCTCCCTCTCTTTCCCTTCTCCTCTCTCAGCATCAGTTTCTGAAGATGGCGAAGCCTCTCTCCAGTCTGACTCCTCTCATTGTGGCTGCCAAGGAGGCTGCCAAGAACAACCGTTAGCTAGCTTTGCACTCATTATTTTATCAATCTCTCTCTCTCTCTCTCTCTCTCTGTCAACCATCCCTCCATCCTCCCTCCTTTCTTCTCTCTTTTTTTTCGGTTGATGGGAGGGTGGCGATGGCTGCCGGCTGGGTTACAGAACCCTTTGAATGCCTACAGTCTCCCTTCTTCTTTTTGTCTTTTGTAACCCACACCACCTGCTCCTTCACCCTGTGACCTTTGACCCCCAAGCTTGAACCGCCCCTCCCTCACAGGGACAAAGAAGGGCAGTTTCTGCCTGTACCTTCTTTTTCAACACTCCACTGGACTCGGACAGGAAGATGAGGGGATAACTGAATGATATCATCGGTCCATCTGTGGTCGAGTGATGTCATCGCTGACATCACTGCCCCCCCAGCCAGTACGAACAACCCAATATGAGGAGAGAGTGTTTCAACAGAGCCCAAAGACTCATGGGAGTTTTTTTTAATCAATGTTGTTTTTTTCTACCTTCTCTGTGAAAGCTCTGCTGCAGACTGTGTGTGTGTGTGTGTGTGTGTGTGTGTGTGTGTGTGTGTGTGTGTGTGTATGTGTGTGTTAGCTAAGGTCCGAGCTTCCTCTCTCTTGTGTCTCTGGGTTTCAGTTGGACTTATGTCGTCGTCTTCAATCTTAAAAGTGCATTTGTTGATTTTCAGTTTATCACTTTTTTTTAAATCAACTTTTCTGTGTGTGTTTGCGTGTGTGTATTTTTGGTCATGGGGGATGCTGGGATATTGATTAAGTTGATTGTAACGTTACCTTCTGTAGATTTTGACACAGAGCAGATGAGGTTTGGTACTTTGTCAAGTCTGCAGTGTGAGCTGTGAGTTAGAGATTATTCATATTAATTATAATAAGGAAAAACGCGCCCAGAGCTGTTGATGGACTGAGTTTGGACATGAGAGTAACAACAGCCATTTTGGCTCCACTGTGTCTTTCCAGTGAACCAGTTTTTCAAAGTAACATTTTCTTTTGCTCTAGGTTTTTATACTTTTATTAGGTTTTATCTGGTAAATAAAATTCCCAGTTGCTGATATTGGAGCAGTGTTTCCTGCTGCAGGGCTCAAAATGCAGGTCTCGTTCTTTGATAGTTAAACAGTCTTCTTGCTGTCAGAGCGTCTGGATCCTGAGAGAGGAGCCATCAGAGAAAAGCATAGACAAGGAAGATGTTTTAACAAAAATGACCATCGCGCCACGAATTTAGCATTAACATTGTCTGATTCATGATAGACTATAAAAAAAGAAAAATCGATGCAGCAGAACCAGAGATATCGTGATTTTTATTCCGTACATTCGTCCTGTTGTCTACATGACCCACAACGCACAATTAAAACTCGGAATACTGACAGTTTGCTCCTGATTATTCTTGAAAAAGCTTCCAAAGTGCAAGTTAATCACAGTAAACATGAAGCTATAATTCGGTTTGTCCCTGATTTATTCTCATTTTTCTGTCCTGAGTTCAACGTTTTCTCACCAGAGCTGTTTTGTGTTGTGCTCCACTTCCTGTCAATCACCTGACCCTGACGGAAAAATCAAGTCTTCTCCAGGTAATAGGAGCTTTATTGTCACGTCCTTGTCTTGACAGACGTAAACAGCAGGAAATGACCTTTAGCTGTAAACGTCAGCTTTAAAGCTGATATGGAGTCAAAAAAGGTTCAAAACGCAGCAGCTCAGATTTTCTACCTGCACAGATTGAACATCAGGTTAGGATAGTCTTTAAAAATCTAAAATTGAAATGCAGCGTGCAGTTGTGTAATGAAATCTGCTGTCATGTGACCAAGAAAAAAATACTTGTTTACCCATAATTCACCTGCCAAACTCACTCCGTCTGCGGCTCTGGGACTTCACTGTCTGCGGACTCGACACCGAGACTCTGAGGGAGAGAATGTGCATGACAACAACCTTTTTTATATGGTACGTTTAAGATGGAGAAAAAAATAATCAGTGAGTTGTGATGATGCTGAAACGTAAAGTGACGATACATGAAGGATGTTTGTGTACGATAGGAAAGATCGAATCTTAGTCCTATTTTCAGAAGAGCGAGACAAATAAATGCTGCGATGGTACAATGTTGTCTCTCTGCCTGGTGGACTGTTGGATCCCCAGGAACCCTCTGAACAGAAGGTGTATATTTTATGTGCAAAAAAGAAAAAAACTGCGTTGACAAAAAAAAGACGACAACAATGTTTCAGCCTTTGTTTACAGACTCACTTTTTTTTAATAACTGATCAATGTCAGAAAATGAGTTCACCGCCTGTTCTTGATCTGGACACAAGAGTTGAGTAATTGTTTTGGATTTTTTTTTTTCTGCTGAATTAAAACAACAAAGTTTTCATTGCAACTGATCAGGTTCAAATCCTGCAGAGCCAGAGTTTCCATCAGCAGCCTCGGTCGTTCGCTCTGCGTCTGAACGTCATGTAAAGAAACACCTGCAATGTAAAACCCCAAAACTCCTCCAAAACAACTCTTCAGAACCATCACTTTGATTTCTGCTCGTAGATGTTTTTATTGTTTTTTTAATGTAGTGTTAATGTACCTCTGGCCTTAAACTGTTTCAAAGGTGCGAGACTACTTTAGTACCAGTCGGACGGCAGCGACACACCGGCAACATTTTGAGGCAACAGTGAACGTTGTTAACACTTTAGGGTCCAAGCCGATGTCTTTGTGCAACCAAAGATTCTCAGTTTACAGTGATGTAAAGTATTAAAAGCAGAATGATTGGCATGTTTGCCAAATTGAACAAAATCACATGTTCCCGATCATCAATGCGGTCACAGGTTTGAACCCTGCGACAACCAGTGTGAACAGTGACTGCTGAAGCGTCTTTGAGCAAGGCACGACAGGCAGTGCAGTAAAAATCTGAAAGATGTTTAAGCTGCCTGAAACTGTTGCCACTGTGTGTTGGTGTGTCCTGGTGTGAACCCCCGACACAGAGCTGGACTTAAAGGACCATTCTGTGGTTTTCCATCTGCTTTGATCACTCTGTGACACAGTTGTCTGAAACCCAGGTGAAATCTGTCTGAGGTTACTGTAACATTCATCAAAAGACAAAGTCACACTGACAGTCAGAGAGTTCTGTGTTCTCAGATGTGTGTGAGTGAAAAACCACAGGGTGAAATGATCCTTTAATCCCCTGATGAAACGCTACTTCTACCATTCAGTGATGTTTTGGTTTGAATCTGACAGTTTGTGCTGATGTGATGGTCCACTTTGTTCAAGCTGCTGCAGTTTAGCAGACGACATGAGTTTCACAAAGTGATGTTGGATACATTTCCAGTTAAATAAGGAACTACTAAATAGGTTCTTATTTCAAGCAGTCTGAACCTTTTAGGGAACATCATAGAACAATAATTTAACACAAGCTTCACTGAAAACAAGACACATTTGTTTCCTCACTTAATCCATATGGCTCTAAATCCAGTAGTTTGTTTACAGTTTGTTTACATCTTAAAGCTTGTTTAGTTTGGCCGGCATGCACCGGGCCGCCGGGACACTTCAGGACAAAGATGATGCGAACGCAGTTTAGAAAAGACATGAACTCGTTTGCATCAAGTTTCCGTCACCTTTAGCTGCATGTGAGAGTTGGAGGACTGGGGGCCTTCTCCATGCCTGTGCCCGGGGGCCCATTGTCTCCTGATCCGTCCACGATCATCCTTTGTCATCTTTTTTTCTTACCTGTCAAGAGAAACTGCTGTTCCCAAACTAGAATCACAAAAATGTGACGACCATCACAAACAGCCTCTATAGGAAACAGACAGACTGCTGCCGACTGGATGATGTGTTACAAATCCTGCTGGATGACTTTGGTAAAATCATTTTACTCTATGAAGTGACCATCAACAAGCAGGACACAGTCCTCTCAGCAGCTTCAGACTTGGTTCAGTCCAAGGTCGAACAGGGGATTTGGTTCAGTCCGGGATGAGATGGTCAATGAAGTCTTCACTCCCCTGTGTATCAGAGCCATAATTTATTCAGTTTATACGTCATTTTGATTATTTGAAACAACTCTGAAAAATGAAAAGAATAAAACTGTACAAAAACTGAATATCTGGTCTGCTTTTTTTTTTTTTTAAATGTACACTCAGGCTTAGCTTAGCTTAGCTGACTGAAGAAGGACGTCCATCCTTCTTCTTCGTGTGTATCAGAACATCCAGAGACGTAGTCGAGCACCAGAACTCAAGAGCCGACAGAGTCACACACATTCTTCGGTGTTTTCTCTCATTCGCAGCCGCTCAGTCTTGATTTTAAGTCAGAAATAAACTGCATGTGGATCTGAATGGATCTGCTCACAGCTGTGCGAGGTTTTTACTTTCAGTCTTCCAGCGAATGGCGCTGCAACATCCAGCCTTTCTTAAACCAAACTAAACTTTTCTAAAAAAAAACCCAACCAAACATCTCAGAGCGAAATCTGAACTGAGCACAGAGCTGTTACTGTAACTGTCAATCAGACCTCAAATACGTGATCTTTCCAAAAGGTCACACTTCATGTTCATGACTCTATTCTGGCATTTTTGATCCAAGGGAGAAATGCAATGTTCAAAATATTTATTATATTATGCCAAATCTTAGAGAACGATTCCTCTTCATTTCAAAACAAAGACATTTGTTCTCTGAGAATTTTCGGACTGTTGGATTTTGTGCAGCTACAGGAGATCTGATCCACTGTTTCCTTGTTTATGAGCATTTGTCCTGAAAGACTTGTAATCCAAGTGAACTGAACGACCACGAGATTTTTTTTTTTTGATCACATGATTTCATAATGCTCCTGGAAACTCTAAAATCTTTCAGTTACGTAATTTATTCTTTGCCTCAGTCTGGAGCAGAAATGAGCTTAAAGCCGTCTGGCTGCCAGCAGCTTCCTCCCGCCGTCCGTCTGCCTGTGAAATTAGATCCCACCTACTTTTTTTCCTCCTTCTAATTAAAAGCGGTAATTAGTGATTGCCTGCGTCCTAAGCTCCCCTTTCATCTGCAGGCAAATACTTAATGAGTTTTGTGGTGGAAGCGAGGCTGAGCTGCAGCGTGTGAATCCGTCCACGAGCAGAGAGAGAACGTTTCAGAGACGAGGGCACGAACACCTGCAACACCTTTTGTAAAATTAGTAAAACCATGTATTTCCTTGCCTCCTTTCACTCTCAGCTTTTATCCTCTTTTGTCGTGTCTGCGTCCTTTCATCCTTTCATCCTTTCATCCCCTCTTTTATCTCCAGATCCCTTCATCTCTCCTCCATCCCTTCATTCCTTCAGCCACATCCTTTCAGTTATGATAGCTGAAATTTTCCTACTGATTAACATCCGTTCTGTTGCTCAACTTCCCAGTTGAATTCAAACCATATCCAGTGATCATACACACCCCGGCCTCACTCGTCCTCGCTCCCTCACCTTCCACCTCCTGATGTCTCCACAGTAAAGTGGACAGTCTGTCTGTGGCAGTAATCCCTGCTCTTCTTAAATCTATCTGAAAAACACACACACACTTATAAGGATTAAATTAAACTCTGAAAACTCTTCTGAGAATCAGTTTAATAACCTCGACTTGGAAGGTTTTTCAATCAAACCTTTTAATGGCAGAAGCCTCTTCACAAATTTGGTTAAAATCAAATTCTCACAGGGTAAAAAGCTGTGGAGTGTATTATGTCAGTGAGGGTCCTCACAAGTATAAGTACAAGTGTGTGTGTGTGTGACATAAAGAGGGAGAGGCGTTCAGAGATGTGTTTGTGTTTGTTTGAGTCAGGCTGTTTTTGTGTCTCTCTATCTGTGTGTGTGTGTGTGCGTGTGATTGATGTCCCTCGGTGTTGCAGTGGACGCCCCCCCGTCCTCTTTTTTAATTGCTCGCTATTACATAACAACCTCCACTGCAGAGGAAGAGCACTGCAGAGGACTCCTGACACACACACACACACACACACACACACACACACACACATTCATCTTTACTCTGCACAGTCTCTCCTCTGGAAACCTAATTTACATTTTAATCATTTAAAGCTCTATTTCTTTGATGAATGATAAAACACAATCAAGGAGTCAGATGATGACAGTAAATTCAGTTTAGGTTTCTTTGCTCGGTCTGATTTCCACATTTTTGGCCAAATTATTGCTCATGAAAACATTTAAGTTGCCAGTTTCTTTGCTTAGACGCAGCAAAATCCCCATTTTCAAAAATGATTTAGTAAAAAGGCTGGACAGCAGCGTGAACATTCATTTTCCTCGGGCCTCGTCTCGTCACCTCATTGTAATAATACACTCGATTGTTGCTCCACAGGACCTTTGTTGTGAAGCTGTGAGTGAGATGAGAATAAGACGATCCAGGTTGTTCTGAGGTTCCTTCTCACTATTCACACAAAACACTCAACCATTCAGGGTTTTTCAGGACTGAATGAAGAAGCTCCTGCCAAAGTGGTTTTCTTCTCCACCAAGTGTGATAGCGAGACAGAGACACTGGGAAGTTACTGTGTGATGATACTTGTGGTGAGTAGAAAGTGTGTGTACACAGTACTGACACACACCTTATTATGAGTTTGTGTATTTAATAATTTACCATCATATTTTTGTTCACATGCATATGTCTGATCCCCTGCACGAAACGGCTCGGCTCGACCGCTTGGAACTGTTGTTCTTGGTTTTCCATCGGTGAAAGTTGTGGATGGTTCTGTGGTACAGATTCATGCAGCTACGACAGTACGTCACAGCACCAGGAGCCAAGAGCTGTTGGTCCATGCAGTGGAAACCAGGCTTAATTCCCTGTGTAATGAACTGTAGCCTGTTCTGTATTTCATCTAAGCTTCACCCTCTCAAATTCCTCCAGCTGAAGACAAAATAACACGAGCTGAAGCTCTGCAGTCTGTCGCTCTCTGTGGGGAGACGTGTGGAGCAGAGACACATGCAGCACGTCTCTGTTTAATGGTCCTCATATAGCCAGCAGGGATCTTAATGGGCTGTTCATCACTGTGCACGACTGAGAGAGGAGGAGGAGAGTGCAGAGAAGAATACATCTCATTTTCCTTTTGAACCTGTGGATGAAAGAGACACGGGTTTTCAGGCCGGCTCTTCCTTTCTCTTCTGTGCACAGAATGAGGCCTCATTTCATCTGAAAGGGTCGAGAGCGGCGGAGGAATGCGATAGAGCGCGACGACACAGCCTCTACGTGCTGACTCACTGTGAACAGGAGCATCAGCTGAATGTCTGAAATGTCCAGAGCTCAGTGGCAGCTGGTTTAGTTTCTCTCATTTACCACGGTGGAGTGCTGACTCACTGTGAACAGGAGCATCAGCTGAATGTCTGAAATGTGATGATGATGAGAGAAGCGTTACTTGAGTCAGTGTAACTATGATTACAACCAAAGTCTGATGGAGATGAAACTGACAGGTGTTTCCTGCTGAGGTGGTCGTCAGGAGCAGAAACAGGCTCCACAGGGATGATGGAGACTTGGATGATGGATTATTCTGATCTACATCCACAAGTGTCCAGTTCAAAGTCTGCAGTGTTGTTTGATACCTTTTAGTGATGTAGAAAGTGCTGGAGCTTTTGTGTGCGTCCATTATCTCTCTCTTAATTGTTTGCTCAATGAACAGATGTCTTTTACTGGCGATCATCACTCAGGCTGCAATAAAGCTGTTTCCTGTGTGTGTGTGTGTGTGTGTGTGGAGGTACAGGGTGTTGTGTTGTAATAGTTCTGTTACCGTGGTGATCCATCCTTGTTGACCAGATTCAACGCATTATGATTAAAGGTGCACAGAGTTGCCATAGCAACGCTCTGCGTAGGAGTTACATAAGAGGAGAGAGGAGACCCAGTGACTCTGTGTGTGTGTGTGTGTGTGTGTGTGTGCATATTGCAGACTGACTGCTGCTGCTGCTCTTGACCTGAAACTAAAGGTTTTATTATTCTGTCATTTTGTTCTTCTTTTTCTCACTTGACAATTTGCTGTCAGTCTTTTAACCTTTATTTATCGAGGGAAGTTTAGCGCCCAGCTTCAGATGAATGCAGTTACTCACATTCACATGTGGGAGCTGCCCAGTTCAACCGCAGTCTGCTGCTGTCGGGCTTTGAGCTGCTCACACGGAGCAAACCGCCTCAACCTCCAGCTGAAGCTTTGTTCTACAGGCTATAGACCTGCATTACATAAAACATAAACCCATCCACGAATCTTCCATTATGGAGTGAGTCTGCAACCTGAGAAACAGAAACAAGCAGACGGAGGATTTATGCTGCACATAACTACGACATGTTGAGTTTCAGTATTTTTCAGTTGGATGAAGCTGTGTTTGCAAATCTCAAACTGACCTGCATCAGGTTGGACTTGAGGTCAACGATTTCTACTCACTTTTTAGGTTCCACTTGTTCACTTTTTGATGAATGTTGCTCTTCTCGCTGCGTCGACACTAAATGTTTCTATAAAGCACGTCCTGAAAAGAAATCAGCTTCCCATTGATCTGTGCTTGTTTTATATTTCAGTTTCAGTTAAAATTCCTCCTTAATTTGATTTAGAGAAATCGATCTGTAATTGTTTGATTTGATGGTTTATTTGAAATGATTTGTGTTCCTACGCTGAGGCAGTTTAATGCTGTCAGCAGCCAGGAGGATTGATACCAGACCACATTAACAAATTCTAATATACGTGCAGCTGTGTGATCAACATGTCTGTGTAAACTTGTGGCCTGTGGAGCCTTTGGAAATGTCTGCAGGGATTCACCTCTGCTCCGTCTGCTGGGATGGATTCACCACCACACATTCACACATTCACACATTCACCAGCAGCAATGAAATAAAGTTTGCTCGCTCATTACGCACAACTTTGTTCGTTCTGTGATGAAATCCTGTTCTGACGCTGCGTCGTGCAGACGAAGTTTCCGTTACGTAACAGAAGTGATGTGGAAGTCAGAGACACACAGAGAGGGAAGCTTCTTCTCAACTAGTCTTTTATTTCACCATTATCTGAGCGACAGGCCTCAGTCTGGCTGCAGTCCTGCAGCTTGTCGCAGGATGTGACTGTGATATCAGGAGACGTTAAATATAAATGGAACATATGCAGATCAATGTGTCAGGAGCACGTCAGCAAAACCCTCCTCACTCACTGGAGGAAGCACATTCAACACAACATCAGAGACTGAAGCAGGAACTCCTTTAAATCATTCATTCTGTCCAACGCTTCAAGCTTCTTTATATATATATATGCATCTTATATCTAACATGGAATTCAAAAAAATCACAAATGATATTGAATTGTGTTAAATTATGGAGACAACACATTATCGTAGTCTAAATAAGTTATAATATCTCCACACACTGACATTTGACACCATTTCAGAATATTTCTTACAGATATAATGAAAACATATGTTCAAATTTATATATTTTTGACATTTTTGATTTTTGACTTTATTTGGTTCATAGAAAAAGGATAAACACAAGACAGCACATAAATATTTAAAAGAAAGAATTTTTATGACATTGTTTCTAACCTTGTTTCTGTTTGTCCTCAAAGTAATTTATGATCTCATATTAAAAATTAATACATCTCTTTTAATCTTAGTCCCAAAACTTCAGATCAAAAACATTTAAAATTAAAAAAATCTTCATAAATGTAAAATCTTCACATTTCACAGGTTTGTTTTCTGTCTGTGTTGATTAGACTCAGGTGAGCTGCGGTGACGTAATCAACAGGTAGGCCGGAGCCCCTCGTGCCTCCTCATCCAGCCGGAGCGCGTGCAGCTGCTGCTGAACGTCGGCGTGTCGTCACACTGGCGGCGACACGGAGCGCGAGACGCTGCTGCTGCTGCTGCTGCACGCGCGCACCGCGGCAGAGGCTCGTGCTTCAGACGGAGACTCAACGATTCACGGAGAGAGAAACGAGCCGGAGACAGAGAAGCAGGCGAAGTTAACGGAGAGTGGAGCCGCGGAGAAACGACCTTCAGGTGAGAACACGTTCGTCTCCGGATGATTGAGCTGCTCGGACATTAAACGACCTGTGTTATTGATCATTATCAGGTGGATGATTGATTGATGGAGTCAGCGATTGAAACACGTGATCATGTTAATGTGAGACGCTTCAGGTCACAGCTGAACCGCGTTGTTCTGATTAAAGGTTTATTTTCTTCAGTTAAACCTTTAAACAACATTTCTCGGTTCTGATACATTGACCTGATTGTCACCATCACATGTAATCAATGCTCATCACGTGATCATTTTAACAAACTGTGTTCATTGATTTTATTCCTGACATCTGACTGTTTTTATTGAAACTATTGAAAAGTGAGTTGCATATTAGAAATGAGACTAAAGCCGGAAACAATCTGAGTAACAGGAACAAGACTGTAAGTTTTATTCTGTCATATCTGTTTGTGAGTCCAGAGCCTGCAGCTGTAAAACCCATGTTTCTCTCTGGTGCCTGTTTGATTGGAACTGTCTGCTGCTTTCAGGCTCTGGGCTCGGTTGTGTCTCAGCAGCTTGTGTTGTCACATGTTGTTGATGGTCCTGTCAGCTCACACAGCATTTCTTCCTCACATCCTTGTGGTTGATTGTGTTTCCTGTTTGGTTGAACCGACCGGACGGCGAATCACGTTTCTGTCTGGCTGCCCTGTTGTTGTTCCATAGATCAATACAGATCAGCTTCGCACTGACAGTCTCGTGTTGGAGTTCAAGTCCGAGTCACGTGTCGGGACGTCAGATGCACATTTATTCATTCGTCACCCGGCCAAGGTCAGTTCACAGACCCACGGCTGCGTGAGGAATGATGGATGTGAACGAGGTAGACGAGGAGCGCTCTGGTTTTCATCACCATGGGAGCAGAGATGAGGTGAACGTCTCACACTGTGTGTGTCCATCCATGCAGGATGGTGTGTTTACCTACAGTCTGTCGATCACATTGACAAACTGATCACAGACATGTGACATCATCAGTTTCTCAGCTTGTCCTCTAAGATCCAGTGTTTGGAGGCCAACAGACGTCTCTCCTGCCCGGATGTGATTATTAAAGAAGTGATAGCTGATCAGAAAGGTTCTGTGTCGACGGCATCAAAGGCAGAAATGTGCCGACGCTCAGACGACAATCTGTAGACTTAATGTTGCATAACCTCAGGACGCAAAAATACAAGGAGCAAGTGAGGAAAATCTGAAAGTCAAGTCAGCTCAATGTAGGTTTTAAGTGTGAGCCCACTTGGATCTGCCTGGATCGATTGAATCACGGCATCAGACACTTTTTAATCTCAACACTTTTGTCTGCTTAAGCAACATCAATCACACAACGAAAAGACAGATGAGAAAGAAAAGAAACACTTGAACTGCTACCAGGTAAACTCCCAGGATTCAGGCGTCTGAAATACTTCTGAAATGATTAGTCTTGGATTTACAACCTCGTCTGGCTTGTGATCCTCTTAAATCCCCAAATTCTTTGGGTTTTGAAGTTGTTTTTTTTGTGTTTGTCATGTGGCTCATAGTTCACGTTTCACCTGTGAGCACGTTGACGCTGTCTGAAAATGTGCTGCAGTTGGATTAAATGGAAACTGTGATGTGTTTGAGACACATGACGGAGCCGCACCGTCAGGAGCCACATGTGAACTCTCGCTCAGCACAGCGTCGTAATGCAACAGCTCCAGTGAAGCTCTGCAGCACAGGAGCTCTTCACGGCTCGTCACAGAAACGAGGGCTCGCTCTCGGCCGAGCCTCCTGTGGTTCTGTACGACAGCGGCAACGCTCCATCGTTTCAGGCTCCAACACAGCAAACCGTGGGGTCCACAAGCAGTAAATGTGGACAGAGGCCCTCAGACTCAGGATACTGAATCATATATGTGAATGTGCAGAATTCATTTCTGTGCTCAGGAAACTACGGATCGAGCCTTTAGATGCGAGTTGTCTGACATCGGTCTAGACGTCTGTCATCTTCTTGTTTTATTTAGAAAAAGTCTTGACACCTGTCCTTTGTGCTCTGTGTTCCTTGTGACTGGACGGATCGGACGGGGTTTGAATGAGCAGCTCCTTCACCGATGATTCCAATCATCATTTAGTTTGATCCTTGTTTGATCGACGGACCTTTTCTCTTTTGGTTTTGTGTTGTGTTGTCGGGTCAAACCAGGGTTTGAACCCAGTTGCAGCTTTGTTGCTGTAAAGTGTTTTATGTATTTAAACCAGTATTGTTGCTGTGTTGATGTGGTTTGGTCGAGCTTCTGTCTCAGCACCTCGAGCTGATGCTTTACCTAAAGGCTCCACATGTTTCCCAGCAGGTCTGAGGAATCACACTGACTTCGCTCTCGGCCAAAGCAACACGCCTACAAAGGTGGAGTAGGATGTTTTCTGACTGTTGCTTTTCCCAGAAGACAGTAAGAAACAAATCAGTCTTAAGAACCGCACTGATTACAGGCAGATTTTGAGTCATACAGTCGGAATTAGAAGTTCTGAGAGTCAGAATTCCCACGTGTGTTGGTTTTATAAGGTGCTTACGAAGCCTTATTTAAAATTTCTGTACAAGTTAATTAAATTGGGTTTATTACTGTGAATGAATATTCCCACAGGCCGACAGAGATCCCAGTCTAGCAATAAAAAAAGCAATTAAATCGTCCTCTGATATGAGTTGCTTCCTTTGCGCTGTGACTGCGATGATGACGGCGTGTAACGAGCAGTTTAATGAATAAATCAATATGTTAGTTAGCTGATCATTAATCTGCTGTGACTCACTGAGATCACTGCGGAGACGGGCTTCTTCGTGACGTGTGTTTGGCCTCTGCTGCCTGGTTTGTGTTCAGACAGTGAAGAACAGATGCCAGAGGAGGACAAGCTGTTCGCTACTGAGAAACTCTGACTGGACTGTGAAGAGAAATGTTTGTCTGTCAATTCAGTTTTTAGTTGAATTTCGAAGACAAATGTTGCTTCAGGTTTTTAGAAAGTAAATCAGTGCTGTATCCAGTCAGCACATGACAGGCTGCCATTAATGCTGTTTGGGTTTATGTTGAGATGTAGAAGCTAATGACATGATGACATGAAATTGAAATATGAGCTTTTTTATTAGTGCCCTTTAGCTAAAATTGAGTTTGCATATAATGTTAAGAGTAATTTTCACCATTTTGCACACACAGACTTTCAGGTGAGCACATGCTGGACTGTTGTTGTAGCATCCGTGGTGTGATGTGTTTGCACAGTGAGTTAACAGCTGATCGGTGTGGACACAGAGGGCTGCATTGTTTTACGTGTACCGTCTCCCCTGCTCTCTCACTGTCTCTCCATCTATCTATATCCATTCCTCTTTGGCCTCCATGTTGTCTGCACATGCAGCAGCGGCGGCGTGTTGTCTCCTCCAGTGTCGTGTGTTTTGCTGCAGTGTTTTCCACTCTTGCTCCGTGCAGGCAGCCTCCAGCTCCGTGTGTTCACTATTCAGCTCTGTGATTGCCTCCTCGTCCCCGCCGGCCCGGGCGGTCCGGGGCCAGTCACATTCAGGATCTGCTGTCGGGCCGCACGTCGGAATCACAGTAGCTCATTGTTTTGTTTACGTCGACGGCAGCTTGTGTCCTTTCACGTGTGAGCAGTAAAGCTGACGAGCTCTTTTGTGTGTATTGATCCACTGTAGTCCCACTAAGATGCCCTCTGTACTTTTACTACGCAATATATCTTCAGTGTTTTTGACACACACATAATTCTCTCTCGGCTAATAATGTTATATACCCGTAAGGGGATCATTAAATTTTAATCTAATCTTGTACATAATCACATCCTGAAACCACGGCCGCACGGCTCTGCAGGAGCCACAGGGATTAAGTGCCTGGTTTAAAGGCCAAACTCTGTGGGGATTCGAACTCGTGTCTCTGCAGAAACAAGCTGCTGCTGTCACCTGGTGTGAAGAAAACCTGGTTTGCGCACTAAACAGAAGTTGTGAATCTGCCAGTCAGCTGACGAGCCGCGTTGTCTTCTTCACAGCAAACGTTTTCTGTCAGTCTGCTGACAAGTTAATCCTGTTTGCTCGATTTCCGTTTCGTTATTTCCACATTGTTGTTATTTTCCTGTCTTGTCCTGAGCCGACTGCAGTGGGAGTGAGACTGAGATAAACTCATTAGATATGGGTATTGTTCTAACATTACTCACATACAGACACAGCCACAGGCACATAAACACAGATAACTGGAGACACGAGCTTTGGTTCTGTCACTTACTTCAATTTATTCCACATGGGCCAATTAAATTAAATAGACACAACTCTCTTCCCATCATACACACATTCACTTTTCTGCTCTCAAGCATAACGTCTCTGTCGCATTCGTGTCATTTGAAAACACCTTTAATGTTTAAGCTTGGAGTAGAACTGAAATCTCTAATGTTTTTAGATTAATATTGTACAAGATATTTGTGTGTGCATATCTGTTCGTCAGGGTGTCTGACACCGTCTATGAGCCTCCATTGTGTTATAAGTGTTCATAATGAGTCGACTCCCTGAGGTCCTTACTTATTTGATAAGCATCCAAAATGGTCTTCTTCCACAAATATATGTAATCAGTGGCCATTTTTGTAAGCACCTGTTGAGGAAAACATTCAAAATGGTGATTAGGTGGAGTTGAAGTTCTGAGCAGTATCTTTCTCCTGTTATTTCGAAGTGTCTCTGGTTGTGTTTGCAGTAGAAGAAGACGCGGCAGTCTGGCTCTGCAGCCTCGCCGCTCTCTGCATGTGAGCAGGTGCCATATTTCCAGTTGTAATCTGTCCTGTTTGGTTATAATTTAATTCTCGGTGGGGGCACGAGGCAGCCGGCGATCCTGTCCAGTGTAATGGAGCCGAGTGAAACGTGACAGATTGCTAACCTGTGCTTTGCCTCAGTTCCCCTCATCACCCAGAGATGAAGCCGTGCGACGGCTCGGCTCCGGCTCCTCGTCTTCGGCCTGTAGGAGCAGAGGTGCTTGGTGTGGCAGTGTTGCTGTAGGTGACTTTGGGCAGATAAAATATGAACCATGAAGCTCAGGTGATTTATATTTTATAAAATCTTGGAAAACTGACTTATTTGTTATATGTCTAAAATATTTGTGCATTTTTTTCTTTAACTGTCATGTAGCCAGACCATGGCTGTGTTTGCATGTATACAGCCAAAAGAAACCCTGTGTCATGTATTAATAAAGTAAGATAAGATAAGATAAACCTTTATTCATCCCACAGTGGGGACATTTGTGTTTTGTTTGTTTTTGGAGTCAACCAGTCGCCTCGGTATCCAAACCAATGACTGTATAAGAAGATGGACGAAAAATGAAACCAAAGCACCTCAGTGGCTCCCCTGGTGGCTGGCTGCAGTATGAACCCTGCTCCCTCCATGTTAGTTGGTGGGGCATGGGGCCAAACTAAACAAATCAGTCACATGAAATTTTCTAGTTTTTATCACTGATGTATGTTGAAGTGTTAAATTTTACTAGTAGTTTTGGTTTTGATTAGTTATTTGATGCTATAAAAAGAGGGTGTGATGTCATGATTGCACAGACAAATGACATCACCAGCACAAAACGGCAGCGCCTGGATCTGTGATCCAAGGAGGGTTGAAACTAGGGCACCTGGACCAGGTCTAGATTCAAGCCTCCTTGAATAACCATGACCTGGATGAGAATCTTCACAGACGTGTGACGCGCTGTCTATTGCACGATTTATTATTGTGTTTATGTATCAGTTGTGTTAACAAACATGTTCGTTTTCAATTAATTGATTTCTTATTTTGGTGAACCCTTCTCTGCATTCGTCCACCTAACTCTCCCAAACACATTTCAAGCACAGAAATTTCCCTCGCTTGAAGCCCGGTCGTGATAAATCAGGCCTTGTGAAAGACTCGGTGGTTCCTTACTTCATGATGAATTCCTCTTAACTGCTGCAGTCAAACGGTTTGTTAAGTGTGTGTGTGTGTGTGTGTGTGTGTGTGTGTGTGTGTGTGTGTGTGTGTGTGTCAGTCGTTAGATAATGAACCAGGAGTCTCAGACCTCGATGCTCTGTTTAACCTGAGGGAACCTTTTAAGTCGTCTTACTGGCGCTACGTGTCAACAGACCTGGCTTTCCAGGTTCGTGTGTGTGTGTCTGTGTGTCTGTGTGTGTGTGTGTGTGTGTGTGTGTGTGTGTGTGTGTGTGTGTCTGGGCTGGGCTGGGCTGTCTGGAGTCTGGAGATTAGACAGACTCACCTGTGCACTTTGTAGAATATATTTGACACTGATCGATCGATAGGTGGATGAACTGAGTGTAGGATCCCTTGACAATGGATTTCTTTTTTCTATTTGACCTAAATATTGTCAAGTCCTTGGTCTCAGCAGAGGAGAAAGGCTGACTTTGTTCACTGAACACTCTCTCAACAATCAGTCCTTTAGGAAAACTAGAACAAGACTTTTGGAAACTGGATCAGTCATGAGAAACACCCTTGTCTTGTTTTCCTGGGTCAGGAGCAGGAGACCTGTAACTATAGATGTGTAATATGTGAATGTTATCGACCAGTTCATTGTTGCTTCCGACCTGCTAAGATGAGGATTGTTCTGTTTAATTGGTTAATTCTTTGGTCTGTAAAATGCAGACAAAATCTTGAAATGTGCTCAGTTTCCTCTTCAAATTGTTTGGTTCCTCATCAACAGTTAAAACCAAATCTTGGCATTTTTGACTCCAATGTTGATGATTATGAAAATTGTTTTCCTGATTGCTGACTTGTTGATTTCACTCACTTTACACTGACAAAGACACATGTAGAGTAAAAAGGTGTTTGTAGTGTGAAATGTTGCCTGTGTTGTTTCGCAGTACTTGTGGGAGAGGACACCTCTCCCTTTAGTCCCTCCTCAGGACAGATGAAATGAAGCCTTACAGGCACTGGAGATGATGACAACTTTACCACAATGTCAACAACCATGTTTCTTTGCTTGTTCTTTGTTGGTAGGTGTGTGTTTGTCTCTCCACCTTCGGTTATTAGGTTCGTGTGTGCGTGCGTGCGTGCGCGCTCCTGTTTGGAGTCCCTCCAGACAGATGCACATATGGCCGTGCTTCCCCCCGTCCTGTCAGTCTCCCTGTCAGTGTGATGTACCTGAGGACGTCCCACACTGGGATCAGAGCAGTGCTGCCTGTCTGACTCTGTGTCTGACTCTGTGTCAAACACTGACTCGTACCTGCGTCATGTGGCTCCTGTGGTGCTGCACCGGTTCAGCGATTACAGCTGTTGACTCACAGCTTCAAGGACCTCGGGTTCTGCGTTGTGCTGTTTGTGCTCTGCGTGTTTGCTTGGGTTTCACATAGGTGTTAATGTGGGTGTGAATGTACGTAATTGTCAGTTCCAGTGTTAAACTTTCTGATTTTAGTTATTTATGCAGCTTTTCCCATGGAGTGTTATAGCAGAGGCAGGTCACTTCATATGAAACAGTCTGACATCAGTCTGACACAGTAAGACAATCAAATGTCTAATCCTTGAATCCCGGTTGGATAATCCATCACAATGTGGGCTCCTGCACATCCTGTCTGAATTGATTTTTGTCTTTTTTTTTTTTTTTTTGAAGATTTGAATCCCATGTTGCTGAGATCATACACCCACGGCAGCAGTGAAATATAGCTGCAAGAGCTGCTGACACCGCTGCAATAGTTTCCACCATAAACCATTAAACTAGGAACATTAAGTTCTGCGAGACATTTAGCACATTCACGAAGCTGAAGATGTCTTCATATGCAGCCAATGCATAACAACTGAAAGGCCTCAAAAATATTAGCAATATTATAGTTTAAAGTGTATGTATACAGTATGTGTGAGTATATGATGATTGATGCATATTAGCTTATTAGTAAAACGCCATCATATAAGAACTGTACGTTTTCCAGGCTTGTGTGTGACACTCTAATTAACATTTCTGTGGTGTCATAGTTGATTAATGCTCAGTGTCGCCTATAAACACACAGGCATATGAAACTATAACGGTGTGTGGAGAGCCGACCTTAGACGACTTTGTCTCTCTTTGTAAAGAGCTGGCTCAATAAAGTGCCGTCCAGTCATGTAGTTTGATGTCAAGCTGCTAAAGTACTGGCCCGTGTCCAAAGCCAGAGGAAGAGGAAGAGGAACAGATGGACCAGGGAGGGAGGAGATGGGATGGAAGAAAAACTCGGTTAAGACAATTAGTTGAGAGAGACAAAAAGACTTAGGAAAAAATATACAGAGAGTGACTTTTGCACCGTTTTGATCTTTGGCATCTTGTCTATATTCTCTTCTTGGTGTTTTCCTTTTCCCGTCTTCCCTCCTTCCTCTCTGTGCTATCTTTGTCCGTGTCCTCCCCTCATGGACAGCAGGGGTTTTGAAATTCTCTGAGTTTAAGACATGAACTCTCCTTTTTCCTCAGGAGCTCAGTGTAAAGTGTGTCGCTGCTCTCTCACCTGTCACACACCCGACCTGCTTTGGATCCAGAGCCACGGTTCATAAAGCAGTGAACAGGAGAGAAGGTAAACTATTATTGACAGGAAAAGAGAGAGGCTGTCAGCAGAAGTGGTCTGGCAGGTGGTGGCTTGAGAGAGAGTTTAGTGCTACAACACATATTGGGCCTTTAGACAGGAACTGGCTGCAGGGTGACGGCCTACGTCTACAATAACTTCTCCCATTATCATCATACACAATGGAGACCGAGAACTTGGCTGACGTCACTTTCAGAACTGAAATACTTAAATCCATAATTCAGAAGCCCATTTTGTCCAGTTGCCCATCAGCTCGTCTTTCTAGCACCGAATATAGTAAAAACTCCAATCAAATATGTCATTTCTGCTCGTCGGTATCAACCATGTTGTGAACTTGAGCATCAATGAGGAAGAAGCATGAAAACACGCTGGGAAACAATAAGCGTCTCTGCTGCGAGTGCCCACCATAGATGAGTGGTCCCGTTCTCAGTAACCTTGTCTATACGCTTTGTGACACCTGCACCTGCTCAGTGAGAAAACAGCTGTCAGGATTCAGAGTCAGGCGAACAGCTTTCTCTCCGAGGTCACTTTGACTGTCGCGTCATGATGTGCTCTACTTACCTTACATCAGACGGCAGGTGGGAGATGTAGACTTTGATGGATGTTGCTAAGCGAATTAATAATTAATATATAGATAAAATCAAACTTGTCATTCCAAAATGATTCATCCACCATTTTTCTACTTTACAAAATAATTCAAGATGAAACAATTTAATCAGTTAGTCAAAAATTAACCGGCTGCTTTTTGATCATCGCTTTAGTCACTTTTCAAACAACAGACTGGTTCCAGCTCCTTAAATGTGAGGTCGTGATGCTCGTCTTTGTCATTCGTCGTAATATATAGAATATATTTTTATAACAGTGTGAATACGTCACCTCGAGCTCTGGCAAAGAGTGACTTCGCTCTTTTTACTTGAATGTCAGCGTGTGGGGGCTGAGCTCGGTCACCTCAGAACATTTTCTCTTCCTCTGTTTGTGTGTATTTCTCTCTTGTCTCTCATATTACGTGATGCTGCAGATCAGATGCATTGTTCATTAAGAGTGTGTAGGACTCGCAGTAGTGTAAAGACACCACAGTAGTGTAAAGACACCACAGTAGTGTAAAGACACAGTAGTGTAAAGACACCACAGTGAGTCTTACCCTGCAGACTATGACAGCTTTTGTGTCTGGTGCATAACAGCTTTGATGACTCCTGATGGTCACGTTTCTCACTCTGCCGTTTCTTCAGTCTCCCTCTTTTATTTCTCCATCTGGTTCTTTCTTGTCTTCCCCACCTCCCCTCGTCCTTCACAGCAGTAATAATAACGGATCTGATGTCACAGTTGCCATGGCAGCCGTGTGATGATGACTTGGCTGGTTGAATCGGTCGTCTGGTGGCTGACTTCAGTCACAGAGACAAAACAGAACAGAATATATCATATTAGAATATAATAGAATACAGTTAATATGGATTATATAGCATAGACTAGAATTGAACTGAAATGAATTAATGGCTTATTATATAGCAGAATAGAACCACATATACTTGATCAGAGCAGATGTTACATGTACATGGATTTGAATCAACCAATGGACTATGCAAACTATCCATCCATCCATCCATCCGTCCATCCATCCATCCATCCATCCATCCATCCGTCCATGGGCAGCCACTGTGCAGCTCCTGTGGACCGACTCCAGCTCTGGGCCTGTGCCTTGTTCTGGCAGGAGAATTAAGCTGACGTGTTTTTGATGGTGGGGAAACCAGAGCCACAGAAGAAAATCCAGGCGATCATGGAGGGAACATGCAAACTGAACCAGGAAGTAAACCCAGAACCTTCTAGCAGAAAAGTATGAGTAGTCATGTAGTTTGATGACAGAAGAGCACTGTGCACTTGTTTGTTTCTTTACACCTGCAGGTAAAGTTGCATTTTTTGTTTGGAAGGTGACTGAAAAAGTGAATTTCAGACATTAATCTCTTAGTTTACATTCTGCTCACACAAACTGTTCTGTTGTGAACTCATGGGCATCTATTATTCAGTCCTGATGTTCTGGATCAACACGACTTCTGTACTTACCATCTGTCAGCCTCAAACACCAGGTTGACCTGTACAACTGTATCCTGTTACACACACACACACACACACACACACACACACACACACACACAATGTTGCACACAGTACTACCAATTGAAATCATACATCCTGTATCTTATGACCAAATCAGTTCACACTCCGATGGCCGGTGGAGTTTTTATAATGGTGTATGTGTGTGTGTGTGTGTTAAGCTCTTAAGCTGACCTCTTTGTTCTTAACTCCAGCACACTGTTGAGAGCTGTTGCTGGACCTACATTAAGCTGATTTAGGCCACCTATCTGGGTCTGGAACACATCAGGATCACCATTAATAGAACTACAGAAGCGAGGAAACTCAGAGGTTCACCGGCTCTGCTCGGTGAAAAAACGACTTTACAGCTAAAACAATCCATTCATCACTTCACAGTCTTTCAACAAAATTTAATTGGCAGCCATTTTGATAATTGATTAACTGTTCATTCAGCGCAGCATTGGATGTAGAGCTGTTTCATAACTGTGATTATGATCTGCCGTGAGCAGCATCGTGTCATCAAGCAGGAATCATTCCAGGTTGAGGTAGGAAAGGTTTGTGTGGAGCTGAAACGCCTGATCATTATCCATTAGTCTGCCATTTATTTTCTCAATAGGTTGATTCTTTATTCAAACATCAAAACGATTAATCAGCTAATTGTTTCAGCTTTAGTTTGGAGTCTTTGTCGGTGGTTGGATAATTCGCTGGTTTGTTGCCTGACTTTGGGGTTTGTTTCCTTACTGACATCGGTCAGAGGTCAGGCAGCTGTGGATATGAAGTGATGGATTACAATAAGCAAACAAACCATATAGGACACTGTGTAGTGTGTGTGTGTGTGTGTGTGTGTGTGTGTGTGTATGTATACAACAGTCATAAATCACCAAAGCAGACACGTTATATCCGATATAGGTCAGTGTGTATTTCTGTGAGAGTCTGTATCTTCTTGGTTAGTTTAAGTCAACTTTAGGAAAACCAGGCCTCCACACACACACACACACACACACACACACACACACACACACACACACACACAGAGTCCTGCTGAGTCTAGTTTTTCTATAAATACATTTTAAATTGATTCAAACTTCCTTCTTTCCCTCTAGATCCTGCCTTCTTTTCCTCTGTCCCCTCTGTCCCCTGTCCTCTCTCTCTCTCTCTCTCTCTCTCTCTCTCTCTCTCTCTCTCTCTCTCTCTCTCTCTCTCTCTCCCTCTCCCTCTCTGTGATGCCGGGCTGTGGGTGAGCGTATGCCCGTGACCAGACTGAAGCTGGGGAAGCTAAAGGTGGTGCGGCGGCAGCTGCTGCAAAGGTACAGATCAACACACACGTCCGTCGCCGCTGGTCAGTGATGAAACTCACTGTAAATCCACTCAGTGGAAAGAAAGTTTATATTCTCACAAATAAACTGATTTCTCTTTGCCTTTTGATGGATTTCTGATAACTGTCATGATGAATGACTTTGTTCACATTATTGGTTGCTGTGGAAACTGTTGCAGTAACGATGGCGATCAGTATCAGTCATCAGTCCTCTGTATGTGTTTAAAGCCTGAACTGACATGTTATTTAAAATGGACTATTAGTAGTAATGGGTGGAGTGACCAAAGCGAAACCAAAACCCCAGCAGCAATATCTCTTCCCAAACATTTCCCTGGTTACTCAGGATGATCTACAAACTGCTGTGTGCTCTTCTCATGGAGAACCACTTGTCCTGACGTACGGCAGCCGGCGGTCTGTGGGATGAGTCATAGAGAGATACCCTGAATGCATCATCTAAAGAGGGCTAGTTTCTTATTTTTGGTATGACTGCTCTATGCACATGAAACACAGCCGTGGGTTTGGTAGCATTTTATGATTACGACTCAAAGATGTGACTACCTGAATATTTTGCACATTGCAGGGTCAGATGTTAGTGAAACCAGATCCGAAAAGGAACCTACTATCAGAACAGTTTACACCAAAGGTTGCTTGATTTCATCATAATTTATTTAGTCTCCAGGCCTTTTCAATATTTTCCATATGTTGTTATGTTTGGGAATAGGTGTCAGTTCATTCAGGTGAGTGTCTGAATGCTCAGTTTACTGACGTCCTTCATTGGTTACTTCCTGTTTGACTGTACCAGGTATGAACACCAGCCGTTTGTCTCCTGCCTGGCCGGTCTCTACGGCTGCCAATGGAGACGATACCAAAGAGCCCGAGCACAGCCAGGAGAGTGCTGCTGCAGCAAGGTAGACACACACACACACACACACACACACACACACACACACTCTCAGCAGCATCTATAAGCAGTGAGTTGGGTTTGGGTGGTTTGCTGATGGTGCAGACAGTATTGATTCCCCGGCCAGTTCTCCTCTGTCCAGCCTGCTGACACCAACAGTCAGTTACTGCTTTTCTCTCAAAAACAGTCAGCGCACACATACTCTGTCAGCTCATATCAAAATATACTGCTTACATGTGCGCTCGCTAGTATGATTGACTTCCTCTGCCTCTGCCAGATAGTGTAGCATCAGGAAGCTGCCGTCTTCTCTCCATTTCTGATTATAAATTCTGTTCACGTGGTTCACGTTAAAACATCATAAATACAGACTCATCAAGCTTTATATAAAAACACAAAGTCAAAGTGCTCTTATAAGATGTAGTAGTTAATCGTTCAAATACTGTGTGTGTTGCAGGTGGAGTGTGGAAGCTTTGGCCTCCTGATCCTCACCTTCTTCCTCAGTTTTTTATTCCTCTATTTCTGGAGTGAAGCTCAGAATGACTACAACGACTTTGACTGGTGGGTCACACACACACACACACACACACACAGACACACACACACACACACACACACACACAGACACTTACTGTTCATACATGTGGCCGTGTTTGTGTGATCTGTTGTCTTGTTTAAATAAAGAACACAAAGCAATGAGTGAATTCATCATCATAACAATGAATGAATGAATGAATGAATGAAGGTAACAAACGCATCATTCAAACTTGACTCACAACACAAAGTCACTGTCTGTGGAAGCTGTTGACTGTTTTCTTGTTCCTCTTCAGGTTTAACTTTGGGACTCTGGGGTTCTGGTTTCCCTGGTCTCTGGTCCTGCTGGTTGTTGCTGCTGCTCTCTTCACATACATCGCTCTGTTATTGGTATGCACTTATTTGCTTTAAGGCTGTAGTTTAAGCAATTGCACAATAAGATCTGCAATAAAAACTAATATAAAATCAGCAAAACAAAAAGAAGCAAACAAAAATGTATCCTTACTGTACTCAGTCAATTAATTTTAGGTTTTCTCATTAAACTAAGCTTCAAACATTGTGTTAAATTAGGCACAAGTGCACGTTAGCGCCTCGGTCCTCCCAGTGTCTGTGACAAGACAAGATTTAAGGTTAAAAAAGTGTAAAATCTGCGAGACGAGGATTTGATAAGTTGTGATTTTTCTATGTTCACCACTAAAAAGGCTAAAGTTGAATGGAGGCCATGTTGGGCTCGACAGATACAAACTGACGTACTTGCTTATGTAAACCTTGTCCAGGTGCTGGCGGTGTGTCTGCTCACTGAGGGTCAGAGGCTTTACCTTCACTGGAGCCACAAGGTTTTCCACACACAGAATAAATACACACAAACACCAACACACAGCACTTTGTGTATTTGTGTTCCTCCTTGTTATAAGTTGTCATAAGTTGTGTCTTCTCGTCCTCCCGTGTTTGTGTCAGACCGGCATCGTGGTGACGTTGGCGTTCTCCGTCACGGCCACCGCCATCCTGTCTGATCTCTGGAGCAAAGAATGGAAGACCCTCCTTCTGTCCCTGCAGGTGAGTGACACACCTGCCACTTAATGCCCTTCATATCGTGTTTATTCAAAATCTATGAGTGAAACGTTTTCCTCTTGTGTTTCTCTCATTCGCTTCCTCTTTTCATCTTCAGGTGACGGCACCTTTCCTCCATGTGGCCACGGTCTCACTTATGGCGATTCTCTCCTGGCCAATAGCGTTGCACTTCTTCCGCATGAACAAGAAAGGTAAGGAAGCTGATGAGCGTTGATCTTTGTCGAAGCTGACGTTGGAACTGACGTCTGGTGGCAGCAGTTGTGGATATGTCTGATCAAACATTTAAGTATTATCTAAAACCTGAGTGTTGACACTTGCAGGGAATTTTTAACTGATCAATCTAATTCACTATTTGGCTCGATTCAGACCCTCAAACATCTCAGCCAGGTCCTTCAGGAAGCGTTTTGTGCATCCAAATACTGGATGTTGGAGGATGTTATGGAGAAGGAGACACAGAAGACACACAACACCATCCTCTCATTGACATACCATCAGTAACTGGAGGGATGAAAGGGCTGAAGGACCTTGTTGAAATTACATATCGGCTGATTGCTGGCAGACAGTGGGGCGATTTGGCTCTGAAAG